>OY997266.1:21912927-22057927 GCA_963921465.1 Triticum timopheevii | reverse complement strand
AACAACAATTCATCCAGGTTTCCATATAAATGGAATTCCACAATTATGTGAACAAGGTGATAGCATTGGTCAGACCCGAAAGATATAATGGTGTATGCTCGAGGAACAACCACGAGTAAGACAACATGACGAATATTGTTGGTTCTGATTTGATTTGACGATAGCCCATACTCAAAATCAAAGGTTTGGGTAAGATAATAGATCCAACAATTCATCACGAGGATCAACCAATAAAGATATCATCTTTCTTCAACACACACGCACAAGGATATCCCTTTGGAATGAACTAAGTCGGACAAGCTTTATCTTCCAACTCTCCAAGTTGTTGTTTAGCTTAACCAACTAGCTCAGGGTATCCAACACGGATTCTTGGAGAAGGGGTGGTTACAGAAAACCAACTAGCTCACAACTCAACATAGCAGTCAGGTGACAACCTGGTCATACTTCCGAGAAGATATTCGGAAAATCACGAACCACCGATATGCTATTAAGCTTGAGAGCAGTCTTGCTTTTCAGGGCAAGATGATATGATCAAAAGAGCGAGGATTCGAAATAATCCTAACTCATTGATCGAGGAGTGCACCAGGAGAATGGACTAGGTAGCACGATCAATCTTAGAATGATGATTCAATAACCAACATGCTAAGAATGAGAATATTGTCCATTTTCTACCAAGCTGCTAGTTGCTAGGGTATTGATTTCACACATCATAGTTCACTTGTCGGCATTCCGGTTGCAACAACACGGGAGCCGAGAAATGACTAATGAGGGCGAGAAATATCACTGTATCAAGAGTTCATAGGATGGTGTGCAATTCCCATGATATTCTTGATATAAAGATGGTAATACTCCAAGGTGGAGCAGAGCACAACTACTTTGAGCCAATCCTGGATATGGATGAGGTACTGGAGTTTGTTTCTCCTATTCATTCTGGAATAGAATGGCTTGACGAACCACAAGAGTAATAGGCAACGATTACGGATGCACACATACTCTTGACTATCAATTGATAGACGGGGGTCGGAATACAACTAAAGAGGGACAACTCAAAGGAACATATGATTTTCTGAGATGTTGATGCACGGACTAGCATGTCGAACGAGTTCAACATATTTCTTCCGGATAACCCATGTAGAAAGGTTAAACTGGCAGAGTCACAATATAGAATGGAGAACTCATCGAGGGCACTCCTATTGTGATCCTTTGACCCAACAAACTTCTGCCATAAAGTGGTTCATAGTATTTGGAAGAAGGAAATACCATGAACTTCGAGGACTATCGGAAAGTTACTAATATCCTAAAGGAACTAGCAACACTATCAACATGAAGTAAGTAGGGTGAATCTCGGGTCCAAGAACCCAGGAATAGAATACCTACCAACTAAATGGCATCACGGAATGCTTTCGAGAATGATGGACAGGATCATCACACTGGGACATAGAACATGGCTAGATTACTAGGTGATACTCTGGACACCTAGGGTCATAATAATAGCTACAACATATACGTCAAGGCAATAGAGTACCTCAACTCACTGATTAGTGTGGTTAATCTGGCTCAAAGGAACATCAAGAATGGAAGGAAGGAATTTGCAAATGCTTCAGACTATTTAGAAACCTGGGATGACTCGGACAGCATAACGGCTGTAAATGCTCAAAAATATTGGAGACATGCTACAAAAATGGTGGCATAGCCACTCGAACATCATAACAACAAGGTTCCGAGATCAACTATGAATACACAGAGATAGTAGAACTGAACTGAGGCTTGGATCCAACAATCTTATAGGTCTACAGATTAGTAACACGTGATCCTGATAGATAGAAGAGAAAGCCTAGTTCCTTAACCCCGTAGGAAAGATAAGATGACTCAGATCAGAAGGACATAAGGTAAAGGAGTAAAAAGAGCCTTATGTTCCATCCCACAATCAATTCCCTTATATAACTAAAGAATTTCTAGACTCAACTTCGACCAGTTTGGCTTGGTAATCCTACAGGCAGTCAAGCTCTGATACCAAAACTACACTGTCAGGACACCGATCCTAAGTCACACCGATCTAGCATGTAACACATCATATCACTTTGCGGCCTCACGCACGGTATTCCCACGTGTGCCACCTTACCTGGCCCAGGACCGTTTGCGCCTTTTGGCTCACGTATATGATAGTGCCGCTAGCATCCATATGACAAAGAACCCGGGCTGACATGGCTAGTCGTGAACCCAAAGTGACACTAACTTACAGGGACAGGCATACATGACCCAGCAACGAACGTGTCGGTCATCAGCGAGTGAATCCGGGCTGTAGCAACTGGGCTAGCAGGACTCCGGTCAACCGGGCTGTAGCAGGCTAACAGGACTCCGGTAGACACCGCGTGACATTTCCCCAAGGGGACAGAGATAGGAACGAAGGACACATGCCGGCCAGCCTAAGTGTTCCGGAGCAGTAGCAAGCTACCATATGGAAACACAAGGAGACATTTCCCGGTAAGAGAGGTTACTAAGGATAAACAACTAGATAGTTAGATCCCACACATACCAAGCATTTCAATAACATACACACAATATGCTCAATATGTGCAAATACAACATGGCATCACAACATGACTCTACAACTCAAGCATTTATTCAATAGGCTCCAAGGAGCGAGATATTACAAACATGGGTCTCGTGACCCAACATTCAGAGCAAACAAGTCAAGCACAAGCGGAAGCTTAACATGTCTGAGTACAGACATCTACAAAAGAAAAAGGCTGAGAAGCCTGACTGTCTACCAGATCCTGCCGAGGGCACAAGATCATAGATGAGGTAACAAGCTAAACGTCCAAGTCCACGCGGTACTACTAGCGAGACTAAAGTCTCTCTGCAAAAACATAAATTAAGCAATGTGAGTACAAATGTACCCAGCAAGACTTACATCAGATCTAACTACATATGCATCATTATCAACAAGGGGATGGTGGGGTTTAACTGCAGCAAGCCAGCTTTGACTCACTGGCTAACCTGAACTACGACTGCAAATAACTCTTTTGAGGTGGTGCACACGAGTCCACATATTCACCATATCAATACACCACCATGGATCCGCTCCCGTCTCCCTACGAGAACGCCATCCATAGCACTCACGCTTATCTTGCGTATTTTAGAGTATCCACTTTCACTTGTCTATGAACTGTGCAGGCAACCCAGAAGTCCTTTACCGCGGACACGGCTATTCGAATAGATAATGTTAACCCTGCAGGGGTGTACTTCTTCACACACGCTCTCACCACTTACCGCCGTTTACACGACATGTACTCGGCAACCTTCAAGCGGAAGCCCAGCGAGGGTGTCGGCCACAACCTGACTAACCACACAAGTCTCTCATCCAGGTTTATCGCCTATTCGGGTTCCATCCGCAAGGAGATCCGGCCGGGGTGTCGCTCACGGCCCCAAATGATGTGTGCAGGGTTCCCAAGCCCACCTCGACGGGTGGATCTACGCTTGGTACACCGTGCCACGGTGCCTAGTCTGTCCCAAGCCCACCTGTACCGGGTGCCACTTGGTAGACTACTAACACTACCTACAAACACCGGAAACTAGTTGCAACTCCTGGACATAGATCAAGTTGATTAATAAGTCGAGAGAGTCAATTAAGGATCCCATCGTGTGGTAGTAGTTGTTCATGGATCACAAACACAGAACTCGGTTCCTGAGGACGGCTGCAATGAGACAACCCACCATGTACTCCTACATGGCCTCTCACCGCTACCTTTACCAAATCGTGTTCACACACTTAGCTCTCAACAGTAGGACATGTTCACACACCTCCGATTCATTCCCGATGAATCAGACCTGACTCAACTCTAAGTAGTAGCAGGCATGACAAACAAGCATGAATGAGTAGGCACATCAGGGCTCAAACAACTCCTACTCATGCTAGTGGGTTTCATCTATTTACTATGGCAATGACAGGTCATGCAGAGGATAAGGGGGTTCAACTACCGCAGCAAGTAACAGTTGAATCGTTGTTGTCCTAACGCAGTAAAAGAGAGCAGGAGCGAGAGAGTGGGATTGTATCGGAATGAACAAAGGGGTTTTGCTTGCCTGGCACTTCTGAAGATAATATAGTTCTTCATCGGTGTCATCGATCACATCGTCGGTACACGTCTACTGAGAGGGACAAGCACCGACAAACAAAGAAGAAACACAATCAATGCAATGCAACAATATGATGCATGAATGTGATATGGCAATATGCTATGGTTTGTGCTAGTGCAACTAAAACCAGATTAAATGAAGGTGGTTTGAATCCAAGATTCAAATTCAAACTCCACATGTGGTTATTTAAATGCCATTTAATTGAATTTTCCTAAACAGTAGTCATAAGTTGTTCTAACATGCATGAAAATAGTACAGATGGATAGATTAGATTTTTCTGATCATTTTTCATATATAATTTATCTCATTTGGAGTTACAGTTGAATTTATATGAATTTTAGAAGTTTTGGATATTTTCTGAAATAAATAAATCATTTTTGATTTATTTAAAACTCCAGAAAACATTTACTGCGTCAGCATGACGTATTAGTGACGTCAGCAGGTCAACGGTGTCGACCAGGTCAAACCTGACGCGTGGGGTCCACACGTCAGTGACACGGGTTGGACCCGGTCAAACCCGATGCTGACTGGGTTTGACTGTGCTGTAGGGCCCACTGTCAGTGGTTGCAACGACAATGGCGACATGGCCGGCGGCAGGGGAAGCACGGCCATGCCGGTTACGGACACTGGAGGTCGCAAACGACGAAGATAACGAGGGGGAAAAGACGGGGAGCTCACAGCGGTCACGTAGACAAGCTCAGCGGGGTCGGAGACGTCCTGCGTGCGGCGAATCGACGACGGCGATCACCGGACAGGGACGAGGAAGATGGCGACGATGGTGGCTCCACAAGGCCTCCGCGTTAGCTTTCTTCGATGGAGAGGCGTGGTGCGAGGTGGCGGAGGTGCTGGACTGATCGGGGAGGCAAGGCATCGGCGGTCGGCGCGGCAGTAGCAAGCGGCGGCGACGAGCTCCGCTCGGTGGGAGAGAGAGGGAGCTAGAGGAGAGGATGGGGACGAGAGAGTGAACGAGGGGGTTCCAGGGGGTGCGTGGCGTCGTCCAGGAGCACCGGGGAGGAGCCAGGCAGGCATGGAGGGAGGAGGTGGCCAGGGAGCATGGCCGCGCGCGCCGGGCGCGTGCCCCTGTCCTCCTGGCGCGAGGAAGAGGACGACTGGCGCTGGCCAGTCAGCTTGGCCGGTGAGGGAGTCCTGGACTAGGGGGTGTTCGGACAGCCGGACTATCAATGTCCGCCGGACTCCAAGACTACGAAGATACAAGATTGAAGACTCCGGCTCGTGTCCGGAAGGTACTTTACTTGGCGTGGAAGGCAAGCTTGGCGATACGGATATGTAGATCTCCTACTATTGTAACCGACTCTGTGTAACCCTAGCCCTCTCCGGTATCTATATAAACCGGAGGGCTTTAGTCCGTAGGACAACATACACAACATACAATCATACCATAGGCTAGCTTCTAGGGTTTAGCCTCCTTGATCTCGTGGTAGATCTACTCTTGTACTACCCATATCATCAATATTAATCAAGCAGGACGTAGGGTTTTACCTCCATCGAGAGGGCCCGAACCTGGGTAAAAACATCGTGTCCCTCGTCTCCTGTTACCATCTGCCTAGACGCACAGTTCGGGACCCCCTACCCGAGATCCGCCGGTTTTGACACCGACATTGGTGCTTTCATTGAGAGTTCCTCTGTGTCGTCACCGATAGGCTTGATGGCATCTTCAACCTGCAATGTTGTCCAGGGTGATACTTTCCTCCCCGGACAGATCTTCGTATTCGGCAGCTTCGCACTGCGGGCCAATTCACTTGGCCATCTGGAGCAGATCGGAAGCTACGCCCCTGGCCGTCAGGTCAGATTTGGAAGCTTAAACTTCACGGCCGATGTCCGAGGAGACTTGATCCTCGATGGACTCGAGCCACAGCCAAGCGCGCCGCACTGTGACGATAGGCATGATCTAGCTCTGCCACCGAACAGTGCCTTGGTGGCCGCACACGGATCCGCTCCGACCATTAGCCCGGAGCCGGTCGCCCAGATCGAGGGCCGGTGGATAGACGCTGCCCTAGGGGCTTCAACATCCACGGCGATGGAGCCGAACACTAATCCTGTCCCCTGCGAAACTCGTGATTCCGAGGTGCCGGACTCCGAACCTCCCGCGCCCCTACCAATCGATCTAGATTGGGCGCCGGTTATGGAATTCGCCGCCGCGGACATCTTCCAATGCTCGCCTTTCGGCGATATCTTAAATTCACTAAAGCATCTCTCATTATCAGGAGAGTCCTGGCCGGATTATGGCCAGGATGGTTGGGATGCGGTCGACGAAGAAATTCAGAGCCCACCCACCACCCACTTTGTAGCCACTGTTGACGATCTAACCGACATGCTAGACTACGACTCCGAAGACATCGACGCTATGGACGACGATGCCGGAGACGAACAGGAACCAGCGCCCACAGGGCACTGGAAGGCCACCTCGTCATATGACGTATACATGGTGGATACCCCAAAAGATGGGGACGGCGAAGGAACAGCGGAGGCAGATCCCTTAAACAAAACAGCCCAAGCGCCGACGTCAGCAGCGCCGCTCTAAATCTCGCCACAGCAAAAACGGAGATTCCGGCACCGGAGATAATAATACTCCAGAGAGTGCCAAAGACAATCCCCTCCGGCAAGACTCAGCGCAGGAGGATGCAGAAGCAAGCCCTCATGAGGGGGCGGCAGACGAAGAGGTTCAGGATCATAATTATATGCCTCCCTCCGAAGACGAAGCAAGCCTCAACAATGACGAATTCGTCGTACCCAAGGATCCCGTCGAACAAGAGCGCTTCAAGCGCAGGCTTATCGCCACAGCAAACAGCCTAAAGAAAAAGTACCAGCAGCTTCAAGCTGATCAGGACCTGCTGGCCGATCGATGGACCGAAGTCCTCGCGGCCGAAGAGTATAAACTCGAACGTCCCTCCAAAAGTTACCCAAAACGCAAGCTGCTCCCCCGATTAGAGGAGGAAGCATACATACATACATCACCAGCGCACGATATGGCTGACCGACCACCCCGTGGTCGTGACAGAGAGGCATCCAGGCCCCCAGCCAAGACCATACCCCGGCATCGCTCCAAAAGTACGAAGCCAAGAGGGAACGCGCCGGACTTGCGAGACATATTGGAGGACAAAGCAAGGCAATCCAGATCCATCTATGGATCACGTGGGCGCCCTACGACCCACGACGAATACCGTCGTGCCGGACACAATAACCCCGGCCGGGCCGAACACAGCAGACAGCGCTCTCTCGAGCTACGTCGCGATATTGCTCAATACAGGGGCGCCGCACACCCGTTATGCTTCACTGACGAAGTAATGGATCATCATATCCCCGAAGGGTTTAAACCCGTAAATATCGAATCTTACGATGGCACAACAGACCCCACGGTGTGGATCGAAGACTATCTTCTCCACATCCATATGGCCCGCGGCGACGATCTCCATGCCATAAAGTACCTCCCACTCAAGCTTAAAGGACCAGCTCGGCATTGGCTTAACAGCTTGCCCGCAGAGTCAATTGGGTGTTGGAAGGACCTGGAGGCCGCATTCCTTGATAACTTCCAAGGCACATATGTGCGACCACCAGACGCCGATGACCTAAGACACATCATTCAGCAGCCAGACGAATCGGCGAGACAATTCTGGACATGGTTCTTGACAAAGAAAAATCAAATTGTCGATTGTCCGGACGCAGAGGCCCTTGCAGCCTTCAAACATAACATCCGGGACGAATGGCTAGCCCGGCACCTGGGGCAGGAAAAGCCGAAATCCATGGCAGCCCTCACATCGTTAATGACCCGCTTTTGTGCGGGAGAGGACAGCTGGCTAGCCCGCAGCAACAATCTCCGTAAAAATTCTGGCAGTCCGGATACTAAGGACAACAACGACAGGTCACGTCGAAACAAAAACAAGCGCCGAATTAACGGCGACGACAAGGAGGATACGGCGGTCAATGCCGGATTCCGAGGCTCTAAACCCGGACAACGGAAGAAGCCATTTAAAAGAACCATTCCGGGTCCGTCCAATTTGGACCGAATACTCGACCGCTCATGCCAGATACATGGCACCTCTGAAAAGCCAGCTAACCACACCAATAGAGATTGATGGGTGTTCAAGGAGGCCGGCAAGTTAATTGCCGAACACAATGACAAGGGGCTAAATAGCAACGACGAGGAAGAGACCCGGCCGCCGAACAACAAAGGACAGAAGGGTTTTCCCCCACAAGTACGGACGGTGTATATGATATACACGACCCATATACCCAAGAGGGAGAGGAAACGTGCACTAAGGGACGTCTATGCGATGGAGCCAGTCGCCCCAAAGTTCAACCCATGGTCCTCTTGTCCAATCACTTTCGATCGAAGAGACCACCCGACCAGCATACGCCATGGCGGATTCGCCGCATTGGTCTTAGACCCAATCGTCGATGGGTTTCACCTCACGAGAGTCCTGATGGACAGCGGCAGTAGCCTGAACCTGCTTTATCAGGATACAGTGCGCAAAATGGGCATAGACCCATCAAGGATTAAACCTACAAAGACAACCTTTAAAGGTGTCATACCAGGAGTGGAAGCCAACTGTACAGGCTCAGTCACACTGGAAGTGGTCTTCGGATCCCCGGATAATTTCCGGAGCGAAGAGTTAATCTTCGACATAGTCCAGTTTCGCAGCGGCTATCACGCCCTGCTCGGACGAACCGCGTTTGCCAAATTCAACGCGGTGCCGCACTATGCATACCTAAGCTCAAGATGCCAGGCCCTCGTGGAGTCATCACGGTCAATGGGAATACGGAACGCTCCCTCCGAACGGAGGAACATACAGCGGCTCTCGCGGCAGAAGTACAGAGCAGCCTTCTAAGGCAATTCTCGAGTCCGGCCGTTAAAAGGCCGGATACAGCAAAGCGCGCCCGGAGCAATATCAACCAAGACCACCCGGCGCGATCAGAGCACACGTAGCAATGCGGCCCCAACCCTCACCCACGTATGATCACAAGAAAAACACTCCGCGTACATCATTACGCTTTGGAGATACCATGGGCACAGGGGAGGGGGCACGATCACAATGGACCCAGAGTGCGGTTCGACCACACCAGGGGCTCGCAAATGTGCCTCCCTTTTTTTTATTTATTATCTTTCTTCTTTTTTGTACACAGGACTCTGTTAACCAGAAGCCCTGTCCGGCGGTGAACTTGCCGAACTCATGATGCAACAGTCAGGGACTTAAGAAGGCCGCGTCGAACACTCAGGTGGTCTCAATTACGAGCATTAAATTCAATTATATACAACAAATCCGCAGCCCATCCCTAGAGGGGGACATGTTTATTTAGTCCAAATCCCTTGCTTACCGCACTATTTGTATCAGTCCGCTCTACTAGCAGACTTTTTCTTTCATTAATAATGCAGCACCTTTATGATCGCAATTGCATTACATTTTATATATATATGCTCATTATATGACATCTGGCACCCGTATATTTTGGTACGGCATAATACACCAGGGGCTTATGTTCCCCACTTTATGGTGTGATAAAGTCCGAACACTTTCACAAGTGCGGCACCCCGAACTTATAGCATTATATGAATCGGCTCTGAATCATGTCTGGGGTCAATAGTTGGGTTTGCCCGGCTCCCATGTTTGGCACCTTACGTTTCCGTTCTGTCGGCTAAGGTAGCACTGGGAGAACCACTGCGATTGCGCCCTGGTTGAGCCGGGTTAACGCCTCAGTGGAGAAAGCTAAAACTGACCGGCATGATAAGGCGAGAGACTGGTCGCTGTTCGAGAGGTTTTTTCGGGTCCTCAAAGACTCACGCCGCTTCGAGCGAAGTTTCGGATTATGTCCGATGAAGGCGTGGATAGCGCCCCGGATTCGGTCTTCCGAATACCAGGGGCTTCGCCGAAATTTAAAATTATAGAATTCTGTGGCTAAGTGAGAGTGTTCAAGCATTATAAGTCCGGTCGCCTTGTTTGTCGTGTTGAGCGCCTCCCTAGATGGACCCAAATATGGGAACAAGAGTGCTCAAGTTTATCACCGAACACCCCAGCACTTGTGGCTTGGGGGCTGAAGCCAACGACTTGCCATCTCTCAGATTTTATAAACGGCCGCACAGAAGGTAATATTTTAAATTAAACAAGCGTTGCTCATGGCGCATATGAACGAAGTTTTCAGCGCACAGGATAAATAAACAGCGAGTTCACTCAAAGATTACATTTCGGGAGCACTCATCTGCAATATTGCAGGCTCCCTTCAGGACAATATTATAATACTTCTCCGGCGTGCGATACTCCTTGCCCGGTGGCGGTGGGTCCGTGAGAAGCTTCTCTGCATCCAATTTGCCCCATTGCACCTTTATGCGGGCAAGGGCCCGACGAGCACCTTCGATACAGGCGGAGCGCTTGACTACATCCAGCCTAGGGCATGCATCCACCAGCCGCCGCACAAGGCCAAAGTAGCTACCAGGCATGGCATGTCCAGGCCACAGCCGGACTATGAGGCCCTTCACGGCCTCCTCAGTTACTTTGTGGAGTTCGACCAGCTGCTTCAGCTGGTCGCTTGGGGGCACCGGATGGCCGGCCTCAGTATACTGAGACCAGAAGACCTTCTCCGTCGAGCTCCCCTCCTCGCCACGATAGAATGCGGCGGCATCAGCCGCACTACGCGGCAGATCTGCAAATGCCCCTGGAGAGCTCCGAATTCGGGTAAGTGTCAGGTAGTTCACATTAACATGCCCGCTTTGCATGAAAAACGCCTTACCCGCCGCTATCTTCTTTATGTCCTCAACTTCCTAAAGGGCCTTATGGGCCTCAGCCTTGGCGGACTTGGCACTTTCGAGAGCCGAGGCAAGCTCGGACTCTCGAGTCTTGGAGTCACGCTCCAAACCCTCATGTTTTTCCATGAGAACCTGGAGCTCTTGCCGAACTTCCGCCACCCGCGCCTCTTGCTTTTCTTGCTCAGCCCGTTCCGCGGCCGCATTGCATTCGGCCGCGGAAACAGCATCCTTCAGGGTTGCCACCTTGTTAGTGGCCCCTGCAATGCACATATTATCCTTGTTAATTTTATTTGCAACCAAAATCCTTTTCTGTAAGGTACTTATTCAAAGAGGTGTTACTCACCTTCTTTTTCCTCGAGCTGCTTCTTTGCATGGCCGAGCTCTTGCTCGGACCGCTCGAGATCCTTTTTTAGCACCTCAACCTCCGCCGTTAGTGCGGCAGAGGTTAGCAGTGCAGCCTGCAAACCCATATTGACATATTTTAGGCAACCCTGCGTATATCTTGTTATAGATCCTTAGTCCGGCTTTTCTTTCCGAACACCGAACTAAGCATCAGGGGCTACTGTCTATGCGCTATTATATGACATAATTTTAACTTCTTACCTCAAAGCCTGTTAAAAGGCTACTGCAGGCTTCGGTTAGCCCGCTTTTCGCAAGCTGAACCTTCTTAATCACCGCAATCATGATAGTGCGGTGTTCTTCCTCGATGGAAGCGCCTTTAAGCGCCTCCAGTAGGTTATCCGGCGCCTCCGGTTGGACGGAGGCCGCCGGCGTCACGGTCCTACCCTTCTTTAGAAGGGGCCGCTTGCCGGACTCTAGAACCACTGCGGGTTCCGATGTAGAGTCCGGCACGAAGTCCGGGGGGCTGCCTAACGGCACCTCCGGAGCCTCCTCCTGATGGGTTCCTCTCTGGGATCCCACCTCGACATCCTCGTTGGCGCGTGGGGTGGAGGCAGTCGGGATGGAATTCACATCCGACGAGGCCAATGACCCGCTCGATGAGTCGGGGAGATCATCATTGGCCGGACTACGGGAAGAATGCGGCGTTAGAAGGATACTACGCGACATAAAAGAAATTACACATCAAGGATCCGAATACTTACGATCTTGCCGGACGCCTGGCCCTTGGAGGCCGCTCATCCTCACCAACGCTGATGTTGGCGGAACTGTCCGGGGGGATAGTTCTCCCCCTCTTGGACCCTTCGGCCCCCCCGATGGGGGAAGCCTTCCTTTTCTTCTCTCCCTCCTCCGGGAGAGAGTACTCCTCCTCCTCGTCTTCGGGAGAGGAGTCCTCGTCGTCGTCAGACGCCTGATTGCGGGAACTCTTTCGAGTCCCCGCGGCCACCTTCTTGGCCTTCTTCTCCGGCACCACGTGCGGTGCCGGAACCAGCAGCCCTGTTAAGCGGGCGTTCGCTGGGTCTTCTGGCATGGGAGTCGGGCTGATAAGCAGCTTGGCCTTCTCCATCCATTCCTGTCAAAGGAAGAGGCAGAATGAAGCCTCATTAGAGTCAATCTAATTATCACAAGTGTCCCGTAATGGGGTTGAATCACTTACCTCGTCAGTTGGATTCTGCGAGCTGAATCTGCGGTCTTTGGTCGCGGACGCGGGGGCTTCGGCGCCCTTGAACAGCACCCTCCAGGCGCCTTCGTATGTTGTATCGAAGAGCTCGCTTAGCACCTGGTGCTGTTCCGGATTGAACTCCCACAAATTAAATGCCCGTTCTTGGCATGGGAGGATCCGCCGGATGAGCATGACTTGGACCACATCGATGAGCCTGAGCCTATTGCTCACCATCTTCTTGATACATGCTCGGAGTCCTGTCACCTCAACCGGATTCCCCCACTGCAAGACCTTCTCTTTCCAGGAGGTGAGCTGCGTGGGGATGCCAGATCTAAATTTGGGGGCCGCCGCCCATGTGGATTTGCGCGGCTCGGTGATGTAGAACCACCCCGATTTCCACCCCTTGACGGAGTCCACGAAGGTCCCTTCTAGCCAAGGGACGTTGGGCAATTTGCCCAACATAGCGCCTCCGCATTCCGCTTGCGTACCCTTCACAACCTTCGGCTTGACGTTAAAGGTCTTGAGCCACAGGCCGAAGTGGGGCCGGATGCAGAGAAAGGCCTCGCACACGACAATAAACGCCGAGATGTTGAGGATAAAGTTCGGCGCCAGATCGTGGAAATCCAGGCCGTAGTAAAACATGAGCCCCCGGACAAATGGATGGAGCGGAAAGCCCAGTCCGCGGAGGAAGTGGGGCAGGAAGACGACCCTCTCATGAGGCCTGGGGTTAGGGATGAGCTGCCCCTCATCGGGCAGCCGATGCGCGATATCGCCGGAAAGGTATCCGGCGTTGCGCAGCTTGGTGATGTCCTCCTCCTTGACGGTGGAGGCTAACCATTTACCTCCCGGTCCAGACATATTCGGAGAAGGTCGAGGTGAGATGCGCGAGTTCGGGCGTTGGAGCTTGAATTCACGGGGATGGATAAGCAAAGGAGGAAGAAGGCGTAGGTGAGAAGGTGAATCCTTATCCCTTATATATAGGCGGACAAAACTATGCGTCACCCACCGGCCTGTTAAAACTCGCTTATCTCCCAAGCGCCACCGTTGATGGCGCGGTTGGGTTACCCACGCACGTATTGATGAGAATCCCGGAATAAGGGGAACACGATCTCTGCTTCGACAAGACGTGCCAAGGAAACCGCTTCGCTAAGCATGCTGAGGTGGTATAGTAATTCAAACAAAGGCCTGGTGGCGGTGTGATGTCACGCCGCATAATACGTCAGCAGATTGAACTAAGTGTACATTTTATTCTCTCTACGGTGGAATGTGGAATTTATTTTGCAGAGCCAGACACTATCCTGGTGTTCATTATCTTCTCTGGATTATTCAAGGAAGGAACCCGCCTTGCAATGCCGAACATTATGCACGCCGGACTTATCGTCATTGAAGACTGGTTCAGGGGCTACTGAGGGAGTCCTGGACTAGGGGGTGTTCGGACAGCCGGACTATCAATGTCCGCCGGACTCCAAGACTACGAAGATACAAGATTGAAGACTCCGGCTCGTGTCCGGAAGGTACTTTACTTGGCGTGGAAGGCAAGCTTGGCGATACGGATACGTAGATCTCCTACTTTTGTAACTGACTCTGTGTAACCCTAGCCCTCTCCGGTATCTATATAAACCGGAGGGCTTTAGTCCGTAGGACAACATACACAACATACAATCATACCATAGGCTAGCTTCTAGGGTTTAGCCTCCTTGATCTCGTGGTAGATCTACTCTTGTACTACCCATATCATCAATATTAATCAAGCAGGACATAGGGTTTTACCTCCATCGAGAGGGCCCGAACCTGGGTAAAAACATCGTGTCCCTCGTCTCATGTTACCATCCACCTAGACGCACAGTTCGGGACCCCCTACCCGAGATCCGCCAATTTTGACACCGACAGCCAGCCTGCTGGGCCAGAACAGCTGGGCTGCCAGGTAAGTGGCCCAGGTACTAACTCTCTCCCTCTCTTTATTTAGTTCTGTTTTTCTATATTTCTGTATCTGTTGGGCTTTTCTAAAAATGCTTAGGCATCTATAAAAATCATGAAAATAATCATAGGCTCTGCTTAGATTAACTCCAACAGCCCACACTTATTTCCAGAATTATTTGAGCATTTAAAATATTTACTAGCATTTAAATGCCCAAATGCAAAGTACATATGATTTAATTCAGTGACCAAATATGTCATGGAAAAATGTGCAACACCTCTGGTTATGGTTCTAGCATTTTCCAGAAATGATGAACATTTTTTAAATCCATTTGGATTCACTGAAAATATTTTTAGGTTGAACCTATTTGAATTCCATTTGATACTAGGGTTTGGACAATCCACATTTCAACTTCATTTGAAAAGTTAAACATGATGCACACATGAAGGGCTAGCCTACTACATGCCAGGGCCAGGGATGTGACAGTGTCTTAGCGACTTATTGGAGAAGTTGCAATTTTTTCCGATCTCCTTCATCATGGTTTCAGGCGGAGTTTTGGTTGAGGGCCGCGAGATCCGTCTCGGTGCGCTCACGTTCGTCGCCGACGACTCTTCCTGGCTTCAGGAGGCTCCGCTCGATGTCGACGCGCTCCCAGTCCGCGAAGCGACGCACTTTCGCGTGTGCGTCCGCGTCCTCCTCCTGCAGCAACTGTCGACCCAGTATCGACCGGTTGTTGTGTCATCCTCCCTCCCAGCTTCCCGCCGGCGCAAGCGCTCCGGTCGGTCGAGGCTTCAGCGGTGGGTGAGGCACGCGGTGGCTCGCCAGTCGACCACCACCCAAGTCGTGGCAATCGAGCCCGACGAATCTCTCTACGGCCTGTTCGACTGGCTCCGCAGAGAATGCATCCGAGTGCGACAGCAGTGATCCAGCGGCGGAGGTCCTGATGGTCAATGGACCACACAGTCCCCCCGGCTTTCCCGGTGCCGAGGGAGGCGACGGCAGAGGCGATCCGTCGCATGCCCACGAGGAATACCTCCCCGAGCCCCTCAATTCGCTGCAGAGGGAAGAACTTCGCCGCCGGAACATGGATGCACTTCACACTCCTATCGTTGGAGAAACCCCTGAGGCTCGCGCCTTAGAGGACGCGCGCTTGGCCAACCTGGCTGAGTGCACTCGACTGGAGAACCATCAGCGAGCACTCGACGAGCGTGCACGGCAACGGGTCCCAGATTCCAGTCGATGTCAGCTCTTTCCACCTCCGACTCAGGTATATCGAACTCCGATTCAGAATTTAGCAGCTGCAGCCCGTATAGCAGAATCAATTCAGCCTTCCCAGTCGGAGGCTGGCAGAGGCTTGATGCAGATCAGAGATTTGCTCCAGGCAGCAGGAGATCAAAATTCAGCTGTATCACAGTCGCGGAACAGGATTCACAGGAAATCCGTGGCTGCGAATACGGTCCAGTCGGCTCATAGCCCCAGATCACCCCCGAGGCATGAAGGGCGTGGAGACCAGCACGATCAGTACAGGAACCGTGAGCAGTATGATCACCGATTCGATCGTGATGATCGACGTCGAGTGCCCAGCCCTCCCCCTAGGGGTGGATCCTACATACCTCGACAGCAGGATGATAGACGCCAGCACAGTGGCGGGCGAAGAATTCCAGTCAACCCCAGGGAGCCAGGCTTTGATGCGAGATCCATCATCGTTCAAGTTCTGGTCGACCGGAATAGAGCTCATAGAGAGGGTCACGACAGAGATGTACCCACCAGCAGCCGAGTGCATGTCTCTGGACCAAAGTGTTTCAGTAGAGCCATCAGAGCCGTGGTGATTCCTCCCAACTTCAGGTTGGCGACTGGAGTCAGTAAGTTTAACGGTGAGTCTAAGCCCGATACTTGGCTTGAGGACTACTGAGTGGATGTCCAGATCGGCGGCGGAAATGACGAGGTGGCCATGAAACATCTGCCTCTTATGTTGGAGGGATCAGCCAGGGCATGGCTGAACCAATTGACACCCAGTAGCATTTACACGTGGGAAGACCTCTCCCGAGTGTTTGTCAGAACGTTCGAAGGAACATGCAAGTGACCAGCAGGACTAACAGAGCTGCAATCTTGTGTGCAGAAGTTGAATGAGACTTTGAGAGATTACATCCAGAGATGGATCACATTGCATCACACAGTAGAGAATGTATCTGATCACCAGGCAGTCTGCGCCTTCAAGGAAGGCGTTAAGTACAGAGAGCTAAGCCTGAAATTCGGTCGAACCGGAGACATGTCTCTGAGTCAAATGGTGGAGATAGCCACCAAATATGCCAATGATGAGGAAGAGGATCGGCTCCGGAGCGGCAAGCACAAGTCAGTCGCCCAGGAAACCGGAGGAGGTAACTCCAGTCGGAAGCAAAAGAGGAAAGCCGAGCCAGCTGCTCCTAGAGAAACCTTGGCCGTGACTCAAGGAAAGTTCAAAGGAAAGCCCAAAGGGCCTTGGAACCCCAAGAAAGTGAAGGATAAATAAGGAAATGACGTGATGGATTTGCCGTGTCACATCCACACGAAGAAAGATGAAGAGGGTAATTTCATTTACCCGAAGCATACCACTCGACAGTGTTGACTTCTGATACAGCAGTTCCAGGGGAAACAGTCCAAGGATAAGGAAAAGGAGTCAGACAAAGTTGAGGACAAGGAGGATAGTGACAAGGAATACCCTCAGGTCAATTCCACTATGTTGATTTTTACTGACGTTGAGAGCAAAAGTCGACTGAAAGTTATAAACCGAGAGGTGAATATGGTTGCTCCGGCGACACCCAATTATATGAAGTGGTCTCAGACGTCCATCACATTTGACCAGACTGATCACCCGACGCACATAGCCACCCCTGAGAGGCAAGCTCTGGTGGTCGAGCCAGTCGTCGAGGGCACTCGACTAACTAAACTGTTGATGGATGGCGGCAGTAGTTTGAATATACTGTACGCCGAGATGCTGAAAGGGATGGGCATTCCGATGTCCAGACTCAGCACAAGCAACATGAGTTTCTATGGAGTCATTCCTGGCAAGAAGGCCGCATCACTTGGCCAGATTGCTCTCGATGTGGTTTTTGGTGATTCCAAGAACTTCTGCAAAGAAAAGCTGACATTTGAGGTTGTAGATTTCCAGAGTGCCTACCACGCTATTTTGGGCAGGCCAGCTTATGCATGTTTTATGGCTCGACCATGTTACGTGTACCTCAAATTGAAGATGCCTGGCCCTAAAGGCATGATCACTGTTACTGGTAATCGCATGAAGGCGGAAGAGTGCTTCCAGAAAGGCTCAAAGATCGCCGATGCTCAAATGGTGGCAGAAGAATGGTAGGAACACCAGAGAAATGCAGACCCGAGTGATTTGTTGCGAGCCAAGAAGCCCACTACGGAATCAGTGTTTCAGTCGTCCGGTGAGACAAAACCAGTTCACATCCACCCGACCGACCCCAACGCTGCTCCGACTAATATCTCCACAACACTCGACCCCAAATAGGAAGAAGCGCTCATCCAGTTACTCCGTGAGAACTGGGACATCTTTGCATGGAAACCTTCTGACATGCCAGGTGTACCCAGGGGGCTGGCTGAGCACCGTCTGTGAGTCGATTCAAAGGCAAAACCTGTCAAGGAACATCTGCGACGGTCCGTCGTCCAGAAAAGGAAGGCTATTGGCGAAGAGGTGGCTCGGCTCTTAGCAGCAGAGTTTATCCGAGAGATTTACCACTCCGAGTGGCTCGCCAATGTTGTCATGGTCCCCAAGAAGGACAAGTCACTTCGCATGTGCATTTACTTTAAACATATCAATCGGGCCTGCCCGAAAGATCATTTTCCTCTTCCCCGCATCGACCAAATAGTCGACTCGACTGCGGGATGTGAGCGACTGTCTTTCTTAGAAGCCTATTCCGGGTACCATCAGATCTGTCTGTATGGACCCGATGAGATCAAAACAGCTTTCATCACCCTATTCGGGTGCTTCTGTTATGTCACCATGCCATTCGGCCTCAAGAATGCCGGAGCCACATTCATGAGGATGATTCAGAAGTGTTTGCTCACTCAAATCAGTCAGAATGTGGAGGCATACATGGATGACATTGTGGTCAAGTCACGGAAAGGTTCCGACCTGCTGACTGACCTCACTGAAACATTTGCCAACCTCAGGAGGTATGATATCAAGCTTAATCCATCCAAGTGCACATTCGGAGTTCCTGGCGGAAAGTTACTCGGTTTTCTCATTTCCGAACGAGGAATCGATGCAAACCCAGAGAAAGTGGGCACTATACTCTGAATGAAACGACCTGTGCGTGTGCACGATGTTCAGAAGCTTACTGGTTGCTTGGCCGCTTTAAGTCGATTCATCTCTCGTCTCGGTGAGAAGGCATTACCTCTTTACTGATGATGAAGAAGTCAGACAAGTTCGAGTGGACTCCTGAAGCTGATGCAGCGTTTGCAGAGTTAAAAACCCTGCTTTCCACCTAGCCGGTGCTTGCTGCCCCGATCAGCAAAGAGCCTTTGCTGCTTTACATTGCAGCCACAGGACAAGTCATCAGTACAGTACTTACGGTCGAGCGGGAAGAAGAAGGGAAAACCTTCAAAGTTCAGCGCCCAGTATATTATATTTTTGAAGTCCTGACCCCATCAAATCAAAGATACCCTCATTATCTGAAGCTTGTATATGGGATTTATATGACCATGAAGAAAGTTGCTCACTATTTCTCTGACCATACCATCACAGTCATCAGCGACGCCCCATTATCAGAGATTCTGCACAACAGAGATGCAACTGGTCGAGTGGCAAAATGGGCGATTGAACTCCTTCCCTTGGATATTAGATTTGAGGCAAAGAAAGCTATCAAGTCCCAAGCAATAGCAGATTTCCTCGCCGAGTGGACTGAACAGCAATTGCCGACTCAAGTTCACTCGGAGCACTGGACCATGTTCTTCGATGGCTCTAAAATGTTGAATGGTTCCGGTGCTGGGGTAGTGTTGGTTTCCCCCCGAGGAGATAAGCTCAGATATGTACTCCAGATTCACTTTGACTCCTCCAACAACGAAGCAGAATACGAAGCACTATTGTATGGGTTGCGTATGGCCATTTCACTCGGCGTCCATCGCCTCATGGTCTACGGTGACTCGGATTTGGTGGTTAACCAAGTGATGAAGGAGTGGGACGTCAGAAGCCCAGCTATGACTGGTTACAGCAATGCAGTAAGAAAGTTGGAGAAGAAATTCAAGGGGTTAGAGCTTCATCACATACCCCGACTGAAAAATCAAGCAGCTGATGACTTGGCGAAGATAGGTTCCAAAAGAGAAGCCATTCCCAGTGGCGTGTTTTTGGAACATGTCCTCGTGCCGTCAGTTCAAGAGGATCCTTTCACCGAAGAAGCCCCGCAGCCAAAAAGTGCCATGGATCCGACTGAAGTTGAGGTCCCAGCTGTGGTCGACTTAATCATGGAAGTTCTGGTTATCACTCCCAACTGGACAGTGCCTTACATCGCGTATATCCTAAGGAAAGAGCTCCCAGAGAATGAAGAAGAGGCTCGGCAGATCGTCCATCGATCCAAGGCCTTTACTGTCATGAAGGGACAGTTGTACAGAGAAAGTGCGACTAGAGTCAGCCAGAAATGCATAACGCCGGAAGAGGGTCGAATGATTCTCAACGACGTCCACTCGGGGACCTGTGGCCATTATGCGTCCTCTCGGACCATCGTGGCTAAAGCATACCGAGTGGGTTTTTACTGGCCCAGAGCAAATGAAATGGCAAAAGAGATAGTCGACAAGTGTGAAGGATGTCAGTTCTACTCCAATATGTCGCACAAGCCTGCCTCAGCCTTGAAGACCATTCCAATCGTCTGGCCTTTCGCTGTTTGGGGGTTAGATATGGTTGGACTACTAAGAACTAGCAGGAGCGGCTTCACCCATGTACTGGTGGCAGTCGACAAGTTCACCAAGTGGATCGAAGCCAAGCCCATTAAAAATCTTGATGCTGGCACTACCATCGGCTTCATCAAAGAATTGATATTCAGATATGGAGTTCCGCATAGCATCATCACTAATAATGGGTCAAACTTCGATTCCGATCTTTTCAAAGCCTTCTGTGCTTCTCAAGGCACACGAGTCGACTATGGTTCAGTCTCCCACCCCTAGTCGAATGGACAAGCAGAAAGAGCAAACAGCCTAATTCTCAAAGGACTGAAACCCCGGTTGATGCGTGACCTCAAGCACGCAGCAGGCGCGTGGGTCGACGGACTTCCATCAATTCTTTGGGGATTGAGGACTACTCCAAATCGGTCAACTGGGAGAATTCCGTTCTTTCTGGTCTACGGAGTTGAAGCGGTTCTGCAAAGTGACCTGCTTCACAATGCACCGCGAGTCGAGCTCTACTCTGAAGTCGAAGCAGAACAAGCCCGTTAAGACGCAGTCGACCTTCTGGAAGAAGAAAGATAGATGGCCATGATCCGATCGACCATCTATCAGCAAGACTTGCGCTGATTCTACGCCAGAAATGTGAAGAGCCGAGCCTTCTAAGAAGGAGACTTGGTCCTCCGAGTGGACCAACAGAAGCCACACAAACTCGCCCCTACTTGGGAAGGCCCCTTCATTGTTACCAAAGTTCTCCACAACGGAGCATACCGTCTTTACAACATCGATCGCCAGATTGACGAGCCACGAGCTTGGAATGCGGTCTGCTCCGCCCCTTTTATACTTAAGTATTCACTCGGATGAGTTGTAATAAAAGTACTTCTGTAGCTTATTTATCAAAGACAAGAGTTTTATAATTTTCCCAATGATTGTTGTTACTTTTGTCCACTTAAAGCAGTCCCCCAGTGGGTGGCTGAGCTGCGAACCCGTTTTGCCTAAGTTTCTCAAAAAATCCTTACCGAATGGTGAGCCAGCCTCCCACTCGGAGGCTTAGCTGTGAATCCGTTTCGCCTAAGTTTAAACAAAATCCTACCGAGTGGTAAGCCAGCCTTCCACTCAGAGGCTTAGCTACGAATCCATTTCACCTAAGTTTAAACAAAATCCTACCGAGTGGTAAGCTAGCCTTCCACTCGGAGGCTTAGCTGCAGTCCAAGTACTCGCCTAAGTTTAAACAAAATCCTGCCGAGTGGTGAGCCAGCCTTCCACTCGGGGGCTTAGCTGCAGCCTACTATTCGCTAAGTACAAATACAACGTGCGCTCCACAAGGAGGACGAAGCGCAGGTCGACTGCTACCTTCTCCTTCCGAGCTACACCACAAATACAATGTGCGACCCGCAAGGAGGACGAAGCGCAAGTCGACTACTACCTTCTCCTTCAGAGGTAAGCCACGAAAATCCTACCAGAGCAAAACTCCCACTCGGGGGCTTAGCTACAGCCCAGTGCTCGCCTAAGTTTTTAAAAATCCTACCGAGTGGACAGCGAACCTCCCACTCGGGGGCTTAGCTGCAGCCCAGTGCTCGCCTAAGTTTTTGAAAATCCTACTGAGTGGAGAGCAAACCTCCCACTCGGGGGCTTAGCTGCAGCCCAGTGCTCATCTAAGTTTTTGAAAATCCTACCGAGTGGGGAGCAAACCTCCCACTTGGGGGCTTAGCTGCAGCCCAGTGCTCGCCTAAGTTTTTGAAAATCCTACCAAGTGGAGAGCAAACCTCCCACTCGGGGGCTTAGCTGCAGCCAGTGCTCGCCTAAGTTTTTAAAAATCCTACCAAGTGGAGAGCAAACCTCCCACTCGGGGGCTTAGTTGCAGCCCAGTGCTCGCCTAAGTTTTTGAAAATCCTATCGAGTGGAGAGCAAACCTCCCACTCGGGGGCTTAGCTGCAGCCTAGTGCTCGCCTAAGTTTTTGAAAATCCAACTGAGTGGAGAGCAAAACCTCCCACTCGGGGGCTTAGCTGCAGCCCAGTGCTCGCCTAAGTTTTTGAAAATCCTACCGAGTGGAGAGAAAACCTCCCACTTGGGGGCTTAGCTGCAGCCCAGTGCTCGCCTAAGTTTTTGAAAATTCTACCGAGTGGAGAGCAAACCTCCCACTCGGGGGCTTAGCTGCAGCCTAGTGCTCGCCTAAGTTTTTGAAAATCCTACCGAGTGGAGAGCAAACCTCCCACTCGGGGGCTTAGCTGTAGCCCAGTGCTCGCCTAAGTTTTTGAAAATCCTACCGAGTGCAGAGCAAACCTCCCACTCGGGGGCTTAGCTGCAGCCCAGTGCTCGCCTAAGCATGACGAGGTACAAGTCGATTGCAATTTGTGATTCGTCCCTACCTGCAAAAGTGCATCACAAACACTAGTATATATTCCGAGCAAAGGACAATGATCGTTCGAAGGCGAATGCAAACATATTCAACGGCAAACCCAAGTTCAGATAGCGTTCTACGGATCCAGAAGTGCTCAGGCACCAAGCCTGTTAAAGTTTATCGGTTACAAAAACCACTCGGCATTCGGAGGCAAATTTAAGGCATCAAGCATAGAAGTTTTTTACTCCCCTGCGGAGGACTGGAAGGCGCAACGAACTCATCCAGGTCGATTCCATCTGCGATCCGAGTGGCAGCAGCAATGAAGGTCTCCATGAAAGATCGGAAATCATGCTTCTTGGTATTGGCCACCTTGAGAGACGCCAGCTTGTCCTCTCAAGCGTCCTTGTAGTGAACACGGACCAGAGACAGAGCAACATCGGCACCACACCTGGCAGAAGCCTTCTTCCATTCTTGCACTCGACTTGGAACTTCGTTCAGTCGAGTCATCAGAGACTCGAGGTCGTTCTGAAGTGTTTCTCCTGGCCAGAGTGCTGTGTCAATGCGCGATGTTGCAACCTTCAGTCTCGCAAGATAGTCGACCACAGCAGCAACCCGAGACTCGAGACGGAGCACGTTCGTGGTGGCTTCATCCTTCACAAGAGAGTTGATGGGATCCAAGCCAGTCTACACTCGACTAGTCTCCTTGAGGGAGTCCCGGACTAGGGGGTGTCCGGACAGCCGAACTATCATCGTCGGCCGGACTCCAAGACTATGAAGATACAAGATTGAAGACTTCGTCCCGTGTCCGGATGGGACTTTCCTTGGCGTGGAAGGCAAGCTTGGCGATACGGATATGTAGATCTCCTACCATTGTAACCGACTCTGTGTAACCCTAGCCCTCTCCGATGTCTATATAAACCTGATGGCTTTAGTCCATAGGACGAACAACAATCATACCATAGGCTAGCTTCTAGGGTTTAGCCTCCTTGATCTCGTGGTAGATCTACTCTTGTAATACCCACATCATCAATATCAATCAAGCAGGACGTAGGGTTTTACCTCCATCAAGAGGGCCCGAACCTGGGTAAAACATCGTGTCCCTTGTCTCCTGTTACCATCCGCCTAGACGCACAGTTCGGGACCCCCTACCCGAGATCCGCCGGTTTTGACACCGACATTGGTGCTTTCATTGAGAGTTCCTCTGTGAGACTTTTCTCCTCAGACAAATCTTCGTATTCGGCGGCTTTGCACTACGGGCCAATTCGCTTGGCCATATGGAGCAGATCGAAAGCTACGTCCCTGGCTGCCAGGTCAGATTTGGAAGTTTGAACTTCACGGCTGACATCCGCGGGGACTTGATCTTCGATGGATTCGAGCCACAGCCGATCGCGCCGCACTGTCACGACGGGCATGATTTAGCTCTGCAGCCAGACAGTACCCTAGAGGCCGCACACGAGTCCGGTCCGATCATCAATTCGGAGCCGGCTGCGCAGATCGAGGACGGGTGGCTAGACACCGCCTCGGGGGCTGCAACCTCTACGACGATAGAGCCGAACACTGACCTTGTCCCTCATGAAGCTCGTGACTCCGAGGTGCCAGACTCCGAACCTCCCGCGCCCCCTCCAATGGAATCCGATTGGGCGCCGATCATGGAGTTCACCGCTGCGGACATCTTTCAACACTCACCTTTCGGCGACATCTTGAGTTCGCTAAAGTATCTCTCGTTATCAGGAGAGCCCTGGCCGGACTGCGGTCAGGACGGTTGGGATGCGGACGACGAAGAAATTCAAAGCCCACCCACCACCCACTTAGTAGCCACATGCTAGACTTCGACTCCGAAGACATCGACGGTATGGACAAAGTTGCCGGAGACGACCAAGAACCAGCGCCTACCGGGCACTGGAAAGCCACCTCATCATATGACATATACATGGTGGATATCCCAAAGGATGGGAACGGCGGAGGAACAGAGGAGGATGACCCCTCCAAGAAACAGCCCAAACGCCGGCGTCAGCGGCGCCGCTCTAAATCCCGCCAAAGCAAGAATGGAGATTCCGGCACCGGAGATAATAACACCCCAGACAGTACCGAAGACAACCCCCTGCAGCAAGATTCAGCACAGGAGGACGGAGACGCCAGCCCTCACGAGAGAGCGGCAGGCGAAGAGGTAGAGGATGATAATTGCATGCCTCCCTCCGGAGACGAGGAAAGCCTCGACGACGACGAATTTGTCGTGCCTGAGGATCCCTCTGAACAAGAGCATTTTAAACACAGGCTTATGGCCATGGCAAACAGCCTCAAGAAAAACAGCAACAGCTTAGAGCTGATCAAGATCTGCTAGCCGACAGATGGACTGAAGTCCTTGCGGCCGAAGAGCATGAGCTCGAACGCCCCTCCAAAAGCTACCCCAAACGCAAGCTGCTACCCCAATTAGAGGAGGAGGCATATAAACCCGCATCACCATAGCACAATACGGCCGACCGGCCACCCCGTGGCCGCGACAGAGAGGCCTCTAGGCCTTCCATTAGAACCATACCCCGGCGTCGCTCGAAAAGCACAAGACCATAGGGGAACGCTCCGGACTTGCGAGACATATTGGAGGATAAGGCAAGACAATCAAGATAGATCTACGGATAGCAGGGGCGCCCCATGATACGTGACGACAACTGACGCGCCGGACACAGCAAGTCCGTCCTGGCCGAACACAGTAGACAAAACTCTTTTGAGCTTCATCGTGATATAGCCCAATACAGAGGCGCCGCACACCCACTATGCTTCACATATGAAGTAATGGATCATCAAATCCCCGAAGGGTTTAAACCCATGAATATTGAATCTTATGATGGCACAACGGACCCCGCGGTTTGGATCGAAGACTATCTCCTTCATATCCACATCGCCCGCGGTGATGATCTCCATGCCATCAAATACCTCCCACTCAAGCTTAAAGGACCAGCTCGGCATTCGCTTAACAGCTTACCAGCAGAATCAATTGGGAGTTGGGAGGACCTGGAAGCCGCATTTCTTGATAACTTCCAGGGCATGTATGTGCGACCACCAGACGCTGACGACCTAAGCCACATAATTCAGCAGCCAGACGAATCGGCCAGACAATTCTGGACACGGTTCTTAACTAAGAAAAATCAAATCGTCGACTTTCCGGATGCGGAGGCCCTCGCGGCCTTCAAACATAACATCCGCGACGAGTGGCTTGCCCGGCACCTGGGGCAGGAAAAGCCGAAATCCATGGCAGCCCTCACATCACTCATGACCCGCTTCTGCGTGGGAGAAGACAGCTGGCTAGCCCGCAGCAACAACCTCAGCAAAAGTTCTGGCAGTCCGGATATCAAGGACCACAATGGAAGGTCACATCACAACAAGAACAAACGCCGCATTAACAGCGACAATAACGAGGATACGGCAGTCAATGCCGGATTCAGAGGCTCTAAATCCGGTCAGCGGAAAAATCCATTCAAAAGAACTACTCCAGGTCCGTCCAATTTGGACCGAATACTCGATCGCTCGTGCCAGATACACGGCACCCCCGACGAGCCAGCTAACCACACCAACAGGGACTGTTGGGTATTCAAGCAGGCAGGCAAGTTAATTGCCGAAAACAATGACAAGGGGCTTCATAGTGATGACGAGGAAGAGACCCGACCGCCGAACAATAATGGACAGAAGGGTTTCCCCCCACAAGTGCGGACGGTGAACATGATATACGCAACCCACATACCCAAGAGGGAGCGGAAGCGTGCACTTAGGGATGTATACGCGATGGAGCCAGTCGCCCCGAAGTTCAACCCATGGTCCTCTTGTCCGATCACTTTTGATCGAAGGGACCACCCCACCAGCATCCGCCACGGCGGATTCGCCGCATTGGTGCTAGACCCAATCGTCGATGGATTTCACCTCACTAGAGTCCTGATGGCCGGCGGCAGCAGCCTGAACCTTCTTTATCAGGATACAGTGTGCAAAATGGTAATAGACCCCTCAAGGATTAAACCCACAAAGACGACCTTTAAAGGCGTCATACCAGGTGTAGAGGCCAATTGTACAGGCTCAGTTACACTGGAAGTGGTCTTCGGATCCCCGGATAACTTCCGAAGCGAGGAGTTAATCTTCGACATAGTTCCGTTCCGCAGCGGCTATCATGCTCTGCTCGGACGTACCGCGTTTGCAAAGTTCAACGCGGTGCCGCACTATGCATACCTCAAACTCAAGATGCCAGGCCCTCGAGGATTCATCACGGTCAACGGAAACACGGAACGCTCTCTCCGAACGAAGGAACATACAGCGGGTCTCGCGGAAGAAGTACAGTGCAGCCTCTTAAGGCAATTCTCGAGTCCGGCCGTTAAGCGACCGGACAAGGCTAAACGCACCCGGAGTAACCTACAACAAGACCACCTGGCACGTTCCGAGCACGCGTAGCAATGTGGCCCCAACCCCAGCCCCTGCAAAATTTCAAGACAGGTCCTTCGCGTACATCATTACGCTTTGGAGATACCATGGGCATGGGGGGAGGGGCACGACCACGATAGGCCCAGAATGCGGCTTAACCACACCGGGGGCTCTCAAGTGTGTCGTTCTTTTTTTTCTTTTCTTTTTTTTACCCACAGGACTCTGTTCATCAGCGGCCCTGTCCGGCAGCAGACCTGCCGAACTCACGATGCAACAGCCAAGGAAGGAGAAAGGCTACGATGAATATCCAGGTGGTCTCCATTACGAGCATTAAATCTGTTTTATACACCATTCTGCAGCCTACCCCTAGAGGGGGACATGTTTAATAGTCCCATCACTTGCTTATCGCACCATTTGTATCGTTCTGCATTCATAGTAGTATCTCTTGAATAAACAATGCAGCACCTTTCTTCTTACAATTGCATTTCTTTCTTATACATATGTTCATTTATGACATGTTGGATCCGTACACTTTGGTACGGCTAAATAACACCAGGGGCTTATGTTTCCCGCATCACGGTGTGATAAGTCCGAACACTTTCACAAGTGCGGCACCCCGAACTTATAGCATTATATGCATCGGCTCCGAATCATGTCTTGGTCAATAGTTGGGTTTGCCCTGCTCCCATGTTTTGGTACCTTAAGTTCCGTTGTATCGGCTAAGGTAGCACTGGGAGAACCACTGCGATTGCGCCCCGGTTGAGTTGGGCAAGCGCCTCAGTGAGAAAGCTAAAACTGACCGTCATGATGAGGCGAGAGCCGGTCGCTGTTCGAGAGGTTTTTTCGAGTCCCTAAAGACTAATGCTGCTTAGAGCGAGGAACCGGCTTTGTCCGGCCCAGGTGTGGATAGCGCCCCAAATTCGGCTTTCCGAAAACTAGGGGCTTTGCCGAAATTTAGAATTATAGAATTCTATGGCTAAGTGAGAGTGTTCAAGCATTATAAGTCCGGTTGCCCCGTTCGTTGTGTTGAGCGCCTCCCTAGATGGACCCAAAAATGGGAACAAGAGTGCCCAAATTTATCCCGAACACCCCAGCACTCGTGGCATGGGGGCTGAAGCCGATGACTTGCCATCTCTCAGATTTGATAAACGGTCGCACAAAAGGTAATATTTTAAATTAACAAGCATTGCTTAGCGCATATGAACAAAGTTTTCAGCGCACAGGATAACAAAATGTGAGTCTACTCAAATATTACATCTTTGGAGCACTCACCCGTAATAGTGCGGGCACCCTTCAGGACACTCTTATAATACATCTCGGGTGTGCGATACTCCTTGCCCAGCGGTGCCGCATCTGTCACAAGCTTCTGAGCATCCATCTTGCCCCAGTGCACCTTAGCGCGGGCAAGGGCCCGATGGGCACCTTCAATGCAGGCGGAGTGCTTGATGACTTCAACCCATGGACACGCATCCACCAGCCGCCGCACCAGGCCGAAGTAGCTCCCAGGCATGGCCTCCTTGGGCCACAGCCGAACTATGAGGCCCTTCATGGCCTGTTCGGCCACCTTGTGGAGCTCGACCAGCTGCTTCAGCTGGTCGCTAAGGGGCACCGGATGTCCAGCCTCAGCATACTGAGACCAGAAGACCTTCTCCGTCGAGCTCCCCTCCTCGGCCCTGTACAAAGCGGCCGCATCGGACACGCTGCGGGGCAGATCTGCGAACGCTCCTGGAAAGCTCTGAATTCGGGTAAGTGACAGGTAATTCACACACACATGCTTACTCTGCATGAAAAATGCCTTACCCGCCGCTATTTTCTTCAACGCCTCGATTTCCTGGAGGGCCTTGTAGGCTTCGGCCTTAGCGGCTTTGGCACTCTCAAGAGCCGATGCAAGCTCGGACTCTCGAGTCTTCGAGTCGCACTCCAGACTCTCATGTTTTTCCACGAGAGCCTGGAGCTCTTGCTGTACCTCCGCCAGCCGCGCCTCCTGCTTCTCTCGCTCGGTGCGCTCCGCGGCCTCATTACGTTCGGCCACGGACACCGCCTCCTTCAGGGTCGCCACCTCGTTCGTGGCCCCTGCAACACCCACGTTATCCTTGTCATTTTTCTTGCAACCAAATCCTTTTATGTAAGGTATAATTTTAATAAGGTGTTACTCACCTTCCTTATCCTCGAGCTGCTTCTTGGCACGGCCGAGTTTGTTCTCGGACCGCTCGAGGCTTTGTTTCAAATTATTGACCTCCGTAGTCAGTGCGGCAGAGGTCAGCAGCACAGCCTGCAATCCCATATTGACATAATTTTTATGACTCCTGTGTATATCTTTTTTATATCCTCAGTCCGGTTTTTCTTTCCGAACACCGAACCGAGCATCAGGGGCTAATGTCTATGCGGTACTATTTTACACATATCACAATTCTTACCTCAAAGCCTGTTACAAGGCTGCTGCAGGCTTCGGTCAGCCCGCTCTTGGCGAGCTGAACCTTCTGAATCACCGCACCCATGACGGTGCGGTGTTCCTCTTCAATGGAAGCGCCATTGAGCGCCTCCAGCAAGCTATCCGGCGCCTCCGGTTGGACGGAGGCCACCGGCGTCACAGTCTTGCCCTTCTTACGAAGGGGCCGCCCGCCGGACTCCGGAGCCACTACAGGTTCCGGTGCGGAGTCCGGTGCAAAGTCCGGGAGGTTGCCCTGCGGCACCTCCGGGGCCTCCTCCTCCTGGCGGGTCCCTTCCCGGGATCCCACCTCGGCATCATCCGCATCACGCGGGGAGGAGGCGGTCGGAAGGGAATCCATATCCGACGCACCCAAGGAACCGCTCGACGAAGCGGGAAGATCCTCCTTGGGCGGACTGCAGGATTGTATGCGGCATTAGAAAGACTCCATGTGGCGAAAATAAAAATCATGAAGTTATTCGGAAGTCTGGATACTTACGATCTCGCCAGGGGCTTGGCCCTTGGAGGCCAATCCTCGTCGTTGTCGCTGCCGTGGGCAGAGCTGTCCGGGGGAAGAGTCCTTCCCTTCTTGGACCCTTCGGCCTCCCTTGTTGGGGAGGCCTTCCTTTTCTTCCCTCCCCCTGCTGGGGGAGAGGCCTCTTTCTTCTCCTCCTCGCCTTCGTGGGAGGAGTCCGCCCCGGTGTCATCATCCGATGACACCTGAAAACGGGAACTCTTTCGAGTGCCCGTGGCCTTCTTCTTGGCCTTCTTCTCCGGCACCACATGGGGTGCCGGAGCCAGCAGCCCCGTTAAGCGGGCATCCGCTGGGTCTTCTGGCAAAGGGGCCAGACATATAGTCTGCTCGGACTTCTTCATCCAGTCCTATCAAAGGAGAGGGACTTAAGATCCCGCATAGAGCCAAACTATGGAAAACAAGCGTCCCGTAAAGGGCAAAATCACTTACCCCACCAGCCTGATGAAACTCGCTTATCTCCCAAGCGCCGCAATCAATGGCGCGGTTGGGTTACCCACATCCGTATTGATGAGAATCCTGGGATAAGGTGAACACGATCTCTGCTTTGACAAGATGTGCCAAGGAAACCGCTTCGCTAGACGCGCGGAGGTGGTATAATAAAAACGATTCGAGTAAAGGCTTGGTTGTGGTGCGACGTCACGCCACAAAATACATCAGCAGACTGAACTTGTGTAAATATTATTCTCTCTACGGTGGTATGTGGAATTTATTTTGTAGAGCCGGACACTATCCTGATGTTCACAATCTTCTATAAATTATTCGGAGGAGGAATCCGCCTTGCAATGCCGAAGACAATATGCACGCCGGACTCATCGTCATTGAAGCCTGGTTCAGGGGCTACTGAGGGAGTCCCGGACTAGGGGGTGTCCGGACAGCCGAACTATCATCGTCGGCCGGACTCCAAGACTATGAAGATACAAGATTGAAGACTTCGTCCCGTGTCCGGATGGGACTTTCCTTGGCGTGGAAGGCAAGCTTGGCGATACGGATATGTAGATCTCCTACCATTGTAACCGACTCTGTGTAACCCTAGCCCTCTCCGGTGTCTATATAAACCGGATGGCTTTAGTCCGTAGGACGAACAACAATCATACCATAGGCTAGCTTCTAGGGTTTAGCCTCCTTGATCTCGTGGTAGATCTACTCTTGTAATACCCACATCATCAATATCAATCAAGCAGGACGTAGGGTTTTACCTCCATCAAGAGGGCCCGAACCTGGGTAAAACATTGTGTCCCTTGTCTCCTGTCACCATCCGCCTAGACGCACAGTTCGGGACACCCTACCCGAGATCCGCCGGTTTTGACACCGACACTCCTCTTCAAAGTTTTGGCAGAATTCTGTGGATATGATCCAAGGATTAGCTAACAGTCCTACAATAATTCAATGATTGCAAGTCAGTCGGATATAAGGGGTTACCTTCGAGCATGAGGAATAACTTCTTCGCGAGCCCTCCCAGATAAGCCTCTAAGTCGTTCTTCTTTCCCACCAGTTCGCTAGCCTTATCACTCAGGGCTATCTTGTCATTCTTCAGTCGGCTGACCTCCTTGTTGGCCGCGTCAAGAGCTGCTTTCAGATTGGTATTCTCCTCTTCAAGTTTGTTGATTGAAGCCAGCTTTTCTTCTGTGAGTTTCGTCTTGTCCGAAGTCGCTTTCTGCGCCTCAGCGAGGTCAAGGTCCTTCTTCTTCAGAACATCCTTTAGTTTATCTGCAAAATGACAGTGAGATCAGACTCAAAAATGGACAATTAATAAGGGCAGTCGTCAAGGTTCTCACCAAACATACCTTTTGCCTCCTCCTTCTCCTTCGTGAAGTTCTCCTGGACAAGCTTCAGATCAAGTTCGAGCTGGATATGCTTGTTCTCCAACTCAGTATAACGAGCCACAAGCTCACAAGATTTCTGTGAAAGATCAGTCGGCAGACATCAAAGACAGGTCACTTCCGAGTGACTAAGAGAAAAATCGTAGCATTTCTAAGACTACAGCTGAATCAAAATATTCAACCATAGTCTCGGGGACTACACCCAATGGGTGCACTCAGCATTCCCCCACTGGTTCTACCGGCTCGGATTGATCAGTCGACCGAAAGAGACAAAAAGGTTATGATCATAAATCATAGCTAACTGCCAACAGTTAGACACAGTTTCAAAAAAAGAGCGAAGTATTCTTCAGACCATAGCCGACTACCAGCAGTCGACCATCGTCTCGGGGACTACACCCAGTGGGTGCACTCAGCGTGCCCCCACTGGTTCCATGATTCCATTCGACCAGATAGAGGGAAGAAAGTAAAAGAGGAAAAAGTTCAAGACATAAAGACTACAGTCGACTGCCAGCAGTCCACCATAGTCTCGGGGACTACACCCAGTGGGTGCACTCAGCGTGCCCCCACTAATCCAGACATTTCAATCGACACACCCAGTGGGTGATTTTCAGAAAGAAAAATTGTTAGGTATCATATCCTAACAGAACAGGCGGTGGTCAACTAACCCGGGCATTGCTCTGAAGAGCTGAACTTGCATCATAAGCTGCTTGGCTGGCGTCTCGGATCGCCTTCACCTGCTCCATCATAACCACCGCCTGGCGTATAGCTTCCTTGGCAGCACCTGCTTGGTCCTCTGGGACATGGTGTGTGGAGAAGAGGGAAGGTGGATCAGCACTCGACGACAGAGGGCGGGCACTCATCAATGGCACCGCAAAAGACACGGTAGCCCGAGCAACGTTGCCTCCCTCCGGAACCAATGTCTCAGGTGCTGACGCAACCTGAGCAGTCTTGCCAGTAGACACTTTCCTTTTCCTCCTTTGCCTCAGTGGCTCCTCATCGTCATCGTCAGGGAGATCGATGATAATGCTAGGTGGAGCTACAGAAAAGGTTCAAAGTTAAAAATGAAGATCTGATCGACCAAAAGTGAAACTGCACAGATCATACCAGGATGGGAAGTGGCAGCATCCTCCATTTCTTGGTCTTCATGCCTGGCTGAGGTCTCAGAAGTAGCAGCACTGCGATTTCAGAAATCAGTCGGTCAGTGATCGGGTCGACCAAGAATATATCCATGTTGAAAGAGAAAACATGAGTTATGCCATTACCCAGAAATAGTCGGAATCTCCATCCTCATCTTTGGTAGGGCCTTCGCCGGTTTTGACGGCGCCGCTTGGGGTTGCTTCGACGCTTTCTCAGTCGGCGCTGGAGAAGTCATCCGAGGGCGTTTGGTCGACTGCCCAGCAGGCACGGCTCCCTTGCCACGCTCGACTGTAGGATCATGGGCGAGCTTGGACCATCTTTCAGTACGGGGAGGCTCGACTACCTCCTCCTCTTCCTCCTCCTCTTCCTCATCAGAGCCTGCATCTTCTTCACCCTTGTCGTCGTCCGACTCCCACTCCTCCTGGATTTCACCTCCACTTCCTTCTTCTTCTTCGGTCCGTTCTTGCGCCACGTTGGGCATCGAGTACATTTTGGTAGTGATCTGGAAGACAACAAACAAGACAAAAGTCAGTCGACCGAATTGCAGCAAAGCGGAATAAAGAAAACAAAGTCACAGTCAGAGAAATGTGGTCAGACCTTGTCTGGTTCGTAGGACTGGTCGAGCGGCGGGGTCCTCCTGGCTCCACGAGGATTATCTTTGTTCCCTGTGATGGCGGTCATCCACCTCTCCAGAATGGCATCGTCCACTTCCTCCGGGTGGACCCGAGTGGTGTCTTCTGTACCACAGTACAACCACATCGGATGGCCCCGATATTGAAGTGGCTGAATGCACCGTCGAAGGAAAACCTCTAGAAGATCCATGCCCGTCATTCCGTCGCGAATGAGCTGGACCACGCGCTCCACCAACATCCTAACCTGAGCCTTCTCCTCCGGAAGCACCTTCAGAGAAGATGGCTTGTTCACTCAGTCCATGGAGAACAGGGAGAGGCCAGTCGACTGTCCTGGCGTCGACTGGTCTTGGTAGTAGAACCAGGTCGACTGCCACCCTCGAACTGACTCGGGAAGGGTCATGGTTGGAAAGGCACTCTTACTCCTCATCTGAACTCCAAGACCCCCACACATCTGGATTACTTGGGTTCTCTCATCACTCAGGCTAGCCTTTTTCACCGTCTGAGAGCGACAGGTGAAAATGTGTTTGAAAAGGCCCCAGTGCGGCCGACAACCCAAGAAGTTTTCGCACAAAGACACGAAAGCGGCGAGGTAGGCAATGGAGTTGGGTGTGAAGTTATGAAGTTGTGCCCCAAAGAAGTTCAGAAACCCCCGAAAGAAAAGATTCGGCGGCAGAGAAAAATCGCGATCTACATTGGTGGCTAAGAGGACGCACTCACCCTCCTGAGGCTGCGGCTGCCACTCCTTCCCTGGAAGCCTTGCTGACCCACGGGGGATCAGTCCTTCATTGGCCAGGTCGTCGAGGTCCTTCTAGGTAATCGTCGAGCGGATCCAGTCTCCCTGGATCCAGCCTTGTGGCAGGCCGGACCGCGACGAAGATCCGCCCCGACCAGTCACTCTCCCCTTCGCCTTCGCCGTCGCCTTCTTCGCCCACTCCAAAGCCGCCGTCTTTTCCTTCACCATCGTCGCTGGCGAGGCACGCAAGGAGCAGCAGGGCGGAGGTGGAAGTGAGTGCAGCGGGCGAGTTCGAGGAAGAGGGAGAGGGGAATGAGGGTGCACTGTTCGAAAAAACCCCGTCCGGCGCCTTATATGGAATCTCTTCTGAGTGGCTGACTGGTAGGCCCGGACGATCCTGTCAAATCCCGCAACAGGCGCGCGCGCGATACGTGGCGAAAAAGATGGCACGGAGATCAAGGCGTCTTTGCCTTATCCCATCCGAGTGCCGCGGCCTCCTCCGCTTCGCGCGCTTCCCGAAATTCGGATCCCGTCAAATCCGCGAATAGCAAAGCAACTTGTCAGACAGCAGATTTCCTCCGATCCGTCGCCCGAAAATCCCCAAGTTCGTAAAGTTCACTCGGCAGATGCAAAGAATGGATCAAGGCAACTGAAAGAGAAGTTGACGCCATCACTAAAAAGTCATTGGTCCAGAGTAAGACACTCTCGCATCACGAAAAGCAGGTCGGAAGAATTCTCAACTCCTTCCTCACTCAAACCTCGATCCATTCGGGGGCTAATGATGAAGTCATGTACCTAGGGTAGGGTCATGGACCTGTCTAAGGTACCCTCCCCAAGGACACCTCTAGAAGAAACTGTCTTTCAGTTGACCTGGAAGGATTCCACTCGACGGACTCGAAGACAGTCGACCATGAAGACTCACTCGACCACCAGGAGATCTAGGGTCATTCTGCATCCAAACGGTCTGTTATTAAGTAGTCTTTATGGCCATGATACACTAGTAGAAAAGGGGGTATTGGTCCAGGCCGGGTCAGCCCATTAGTCCCGGTTCAATCCAGAACCGGGACCAATGGGGGCATTGGACCCGGTTCGTGAGCCCCGGGGGCCGGCCGGGCCACGTGGGCCATTGGTCCCAGTTCGTCTGGACCTTTTGGTCCCGGTTGGTGGGACGAACCGGTACCAATGTGCCTTGCTCCTGGGCCACCACCATTGGTCCCGGTTGGTGCCACGAACCGGGACCAAAGGTTTCCCTTTAGTCCCGGTTCACACCACTAACCGGGACTATAGTGTTGGTCCCCGTTGCGGCCAGAGTTTACTCCCACCTCGCCAACCGAAGGGGGCTCACACCGGTTTATAAGCCCCTCCCTCTCTGCCTTATTGAGCTCCTCTCGAAATGAAAATAGATGCCCTTCTACAAAAAATTTGACCTAAATTCATACTGAATTTCTCTGAAGTTAGTAGAAATTTATTATGAATTTAGGTTGAATTTTCTCTATAAGCGCATCTATTCTAATTTCTGAGTAGTTTTTTATATAGTTTTTTTTCTTTTCTGCTATATTTATTTTTTCTATTTATTTCTGAGTTGTAATAAGTCATTAAAAATAAAAAAGATTTTAGTAAAGTTAATCACAACTATTTTTTCTTCGATTTATTTCTTAGTTTTTTATATAGTTTTTTTTCTTTTCTGCTATATTTATTTTTTCTATTTATTTCTATGTGGTAATAAGTCATTAAAAATAAAAAAGAGGCGCAATGCTAGTTAATTCGCTTCAAGCCTTTCGGAATAGTGTAAACTGCACTGCACATACCTCCCTGCAGTCTACCCTATTCCTCAAGGCTTGAAGCAAACCAACGTGCAGGTGAGTATTGAGCCTCTTCTTCATCGTCTCTGCACTCAGGGCTTATAAACAGCTGCGAGTGCCTCTCGCTTGGCGAGGTGGGACTAAAAAAAACCCACTAGTGAAACCACTGTAGATAAGTAATTAGACGGGTCCATTGGTACCGGTTGGTGGCTACAAACGGGACAAATGCCCCTCTTTAGTCTTATGGTTCGGCCCTCGTGATACCATGCCAACTTTCAGCTTTCAACTTTTTCAGAGTTCATTTGAAATGCTTTAATGCAGAAAACAAAAGAAAATTAATAATGCAGAAAACAAAACAAAAAAACTGGAAAAAGAAAATAAAATAAATGAAGCAAAAATAAAACAAAAAAAAATGTATTCAAATTTGAAAACTAATGGCACTAACAGAAAGTTTATAATTTTTCTAAAGCTAAAAGCAAAAAGAATTAAAAAATAAAGCAAAAAAACAAAAGAAAATAAATAATGCAGAAAACAAAACAAAAAATCTGGGAAAAGAATAAAAATAGCAACAATAAGTATTTTGTTGTAAGTAGAAACAAAATAAAATAAATAAAGCACAAAACAAAACAAAAAAACAAAAAAAGTGTTTTCAAATTTGAGAACTAATGGCACTAACAGAAAGTTTAAAATTGTTCTAAAACTAAAAGCAAAAATAATTAAAAAACAAAGCAAAAAAGCAAAAGAAAATAAATAATGCAGAAAACAAAACAAAAAATCTGGGAAAAAAATAAAAATAGCAACAATAAGTATTTTGTTGTAAGTAGAAACAAAATAAAATAAATAAAGCACGAAACAAAAAAAACAAAAAAAGTGTTTTCAAATTTGAGAACTAATGGCACTAACAAAAAGTTTAAAATTGTACTAAAACTAAAAGCAAAAAAGAATTAAAAAATAAAGCAAAAAAACAAAAGAAAATAAATAATGCAGAAAACAAAACAAAAAATCTGGGAAAAAATAAAAATAGCAACAATAAGTAAAAATAGCAAAAATCTGGGCAACGCGGTAGTAAGTAGGCCCGTAAGCCTGCAGTGGAGAGGAGCTCGAGAGGGGTGCGGCAGTGGGGCTTATAAACCACCGCGCGCCCCGCTCACCTAGCGAGGTGGGACTAAACTTTCGTGCCGCACCGTGCCAGCACAAGACCATTGGTCCCGGTTCGTGCCACCAACCGGGACTAAAGGCTTTAGTCCCGGTTGGTGGCACGAACCGGGACCAAAGCCCTCTACTTCCCGCCCTTTGGGCTGCTGAAAAGTGACCTTTGGTCCTGGTTGGTGGTACGAACCAGGACTAAAGGGGGTCATTGGTCCCGGTTGGTGCCACCAACCGGGACTAAAGGCTTTGCTATATAAGGAAAATTTCAGAACCGCATCCCCACTTCGATCTCTCCTCCTCCTCTTGATCTCCCGACGCTGTCGCCTGCCGCCACCTCGCCGTCGCCGCCCCGTCGCCGCCCTGCCCCGACGCCGTCGCTGCCCCGCCCCGACGGCGTCGCCGCCTCGCCCCGCCCTGACGCCGTCGCCGCCCCGCCCCGCCCTGCCGACCCGACATCACCGCCCTCGACACTGTCGCTGCTCCGCGCCGCACCTCGCCTTCGCCGTCCCCGTCGCCGTCGCCGTCGACCTCGTCGTGAGCAATGTTTTATGATTTTTGTTAGATTTTTTTAGATTTTTTTGTAGTCTATAGATTTTTTTGTTAGATTAGATATGTAGTAATTTGGATATGTAGTTCACAGTATGTTAATTTAGATTGTGTAATTAATTTGTTCATATTGTGTTAGATTTTTTTTCTGTTAATAGATTTTCTGGTGTAATTAATTTGTTCATATTGTGTTAGATTTTTTTTTCTGTTAATAGATTTTTTTGGTGTAATTAATTTATTCATATTGTGTTAGATTTTTTTTCTGTTAATAAATTTTTGGGTGTAATTAATTTGTTCATATTGTCTTAGATTTTTTTTCTGTTAATAGATTTTTTGGTGTAATTAATTTGTTCATATTGTGTTAGATTTTTTCTGTTAATAGATTTTTTTCTATTAATTTGTTCATAGTATGTTTGGTGATATTATTGTTAATAGATTTTTTTGGTGATATTTAGATTGTGTTAGTAAGTACTATAATTGAACTAGCTAGTTAAAAAATATAATTACTATTTTATTTAGATTTTTTTGGTAATATAATTAGATAGAAAAATATTAGTTAGTTAGAAAAATACTAGTTTATTTTTAGTAAGTACAACATAGTAAGTGCTACTTTGTTTTTAGTAAGTACTACTTTATCTATTTATAGTAAGTGCTTAGTATAGTTGAACTAGATAGTTGATTTAATTAATAAAACTACTTTATTTGACTATATATAGAAGTAGTTTGTAGTAAGTGCTACTTTATTTATTTATAGTAAGTGCTACTTTATTTATTTATAGTAAGTGCTTAGTAGTTGAACTAGATAGTTGATTTAATTAATAAAACTACTTTATTTAACTATATATAGAAGTACGTAGTTCCAGCATCGACGTCGGCGATGCCTATCCCACATCCTCGTCGTCGTCGACTTGGCGGTGGAGGCCTGCTTGATCAGGGCCATGTTCGGGACTCGGCTCCGCCGGGCTGGTATTGGGAGGTGCTACCTTCTGGGGGACGTAGGTTGGTGAGGAGGCAGCCCGTTATTGACCCGATCCTTGTTTGGTGGCGGTCGCGTAGGCCAGTGACGGTGCCGAGGCTTCCGGACACCGCGGAGGTGGTACGTCATCGTGCCAGCGAGGAGGACGAGCACGTCCGTCGCTACATGGTTGCGTTGGAGGGCAGGTTCGACAATACCTGGCAGGTTCTTCAGGGATCCCACTGGAGCTATGGTCCTATGATCGTTCCTTATCTTTGGGTGTCCACCGCCCGCGACGATACCCGTCGGGCGCTACGGTTCTAGCTGTATTAATTAGCGATGCTATATGTATGATAGTATTCGAGGAGTATTCGAAGATGTACGGACACAAGAGATGATGTACTTTTGGTTATAATTGAATGCATGCTAATTTGAATACTACTTTATTTTACGATTTGGTTTTTGCTTATTGAATGCTCATATTGGAAAAGTACTCCTACTTTGAATGCTAAAATTGAAGAGCACTCCATGTAGAAATCTAGGAGCCCCCTCCATCATCCACGCCATCGTGGGGGTAGCTTCTCCTTCATTCCCGTGTGCTAGACAATTTGTTGTATTAATGCACTCGGGAATGAAAGGAGGAGCTACATACCATCACCGATAGTCAACCCGTGATTAATAATAATGATCTAATTTAGGTTTTTTAGTACATATATTTAATATTTGAATTATGAACATAGGCCGGAAATGTCGTACTCATCGGACGACGGAAACCGCCCGGGGGAGTGCGACTGGTGCCACGACGACCGAGGTATCTGCGACAGGTTCATTGAGCTAGACGAAGATCGGCGCTTCAGCATTAAGCTCGAGGAGACCTGCGATGTTCATACGGTACGCAACGACGACAATAGTTTTTTTCGTAATTGAGCACGACTTCAACTATTTTAACGTGTATTTTTCATCTTTTCCAATTCGACTAGCTTATCCCATGCTTTGCAAGACGCTATGTCTTGGAGAGAATGGTTTTTGAAGACCATGAAAGTATGGAAACCAAAAAATTTATCCTAAGTACCCATCATGGTGTGGATTTTCAAGTAAAGTTGTACAATGCTCAGAGTGTAACCCATTTTGGTTGCAAAAATTGGGAAACACTTTGCAAGATGTATGGTTTTGATGAGGGTATGCTTGTCACCATGGATCTTGGTGATCCTACAATCGCGCAAGAGAGACCTACGATTTTCGTCCTTGTGGATACACCTCCAATTCTTCCCCCATGTGAGCTTAACATAGTTATTAAGTAATTTATATTGTTTATTTCAAAATAGTTGACAACTTATTTCCATTGACAGCTTATTTTCATTCTTCAAAGAATGTGCGGAAGATGGTAGACAGAACCTACTATACCGAAGGATCCGAACTAACTTATCAAGAGAGAAATCATCTGGTCGGATTTTGTACTGATCTTGAGAATTACAATGTCTACAATCGAACTTCTCAATATTATGGTCAATACGTGCCACTAGTGCATGTGTTGAACTACGGTAACTACCATGGAGATAACCTGGTAAGATTTTTTACTATTACGACATCCGTGCATCTTTTTGCACACTTCTAAAACTAGTACATCATTGCTAACTACGAAGTTATTACTATGTTTTTCAACAGATAATCCCGAATGATTGTGTGCCTCATCTGATGTATACACACGGTAGCCTTCATGTTTTGAACATACAACCAGGTCTTCCTACGAATCTGAACTGTCCATACCGGGTTTCTAAAAGAAGTGGAGACATGACAATCAAAGAATGGAAAAAATGTATGGACAGTCGTAAGGAGCTTCTTGGAAGCAACAATCAGCGAAGGGCAAAAATTGGAGACAGGATGATCGCCATTCTTCATAATGGAGAGTCCGGGTCTATATTGTTTTATGCTATTTTACCTTAAGGGTGTGTGTCCTACCTGATACTGATGATCATGTGCTAAGAACAATTATGTAGGGTTGGGTTCGATGACTACGAGGATGATGATCGTATGACTTATTATTAATAACGAGTAGAAGTTGTATGATGATGCATGATTAGTAGGACTTGTTATTATATATGATGATGTATGATGCGAACATGCATGAGTTATTATATCAGCTGGTGAAATGAACATATATAGCAGCAGCGTTGGTAAACCAAGGACGAAGATATAAGAGAGGACACTTCTCTCTATTAGCTAGCTAATAACAACCTAAAAATAACCCCCAAAACCCCTAAAGCAGACACTTTTCTAAAAAAACATGGACTTTTGGTCACGTGGAGGCACATTGGTCCCCTGACTAGGCTCGGCGCACAGGGCCACGTGGAGGCACATTGGTCCCGGTTCGTGTTTGAACCGGGACTAATGGGTGGAGGTATTAGTAACGACCAATTAGTCCCGGTTCATGAACCGGGACTAAAGGCCCTTACGAACTGGGACTATTAGGTGTTTTTCTACTAGTGATATCACTTTATGTAAGATGCTACCAGTAACGCCAGGCCTTTATGTACATTGAACCCTCCGCTACGTGGCTGGCTGGGGTCCTGGCGCAGTCTATATAAGCCACCCCCTCCACAGGCAGAAGGATTCGCACCCCTGTAACTCACACGCATATAATCCAGTCGACCGCCTCCGGGCACCGAGACGTAGGGTTGTTACTTCTTCCGAGAAGGGCCTGAACTCGTAAAACTCTTGCGTGTACAACTACTCCATAGCTAGGATCTTGCCTCTCCCTTAGTACCCCCCTACACTATTGTCAGACTTAGAACCACGACAGATTGATCACCCGTGCCCACCTTCTAATGAGAGTAACTATTCAACTTATACATTGTTTAATTCCCCTTCGTGCTTACCGAAGGATGATTTCTATGATGATTGTTATGATCCCATTGATTCTCTTGAAATATCCCTTTTTGATGATGCTTGCTATGCTTGTGGCCAAGATGCCAATATGAATTATGCTTATGGATATGAACTTGCTATAGTTCCTTATGTTAAACATGAAGTGTTGCTATTGCACCCACGCATGATAGTCCTATTATCTTTTTGAATTCTCCCAACTACACTATATCGGAGAAGTTTGTGCTTATTAAGGATTATATTGATGGGTTTCCTTTTACCATTGCACATGATGATTTTGATAGATATAATATGCATGTGCTTGCTGCTCCTACTTGCAATTATTATGAGAGAGGAACTACATCTCCGTCTCTTTATGTTTCCAACATGATAGAATTGCAAGAAATTGTTTATACTATGCATTGGCCTTTATTTGGTGTGCATGAATTGTTCTTTTATGACATGCCGATGCATAGGAAGAGAATTAGACTTCGTTTTTGCATGATATATGTTACTTTGTGCTCACTACTAAATTACAAATCATTGTTAATTAAAATTGGCTTTGATATACCTTGGGATCTGGGTGGATTCATTACTTCAGCACTAAATGCCTAGCTTAATGGCTTTAAAGAAAGCGCTGCCAGGGAGACAACCCGGGAGTTTTAGAGAGTCATTTATTTCTGTTGACTGCTTTTATATAGTTGAAAAACAAAAAAAATAAAGAGGGGAACCTAAACATTTTCAAAAAGGAAAGTGTAAGTGAGAGAGACAAGCATTGTTGAAGTGGGAGAGCTCCTTGAACTTTGTTCATGCTCACGAAAACTTTGTGAATCTTGATTACAGAAACTTTTCAACAAAAATAATTATCCCCTTGTACAATTCCATTGTATTATAAAAATAATGTGCTAAGGTTTGCCTTTAGGATGTTTACAATGCTTGTTGGTGTCGGAGTAATGGGCCACGGGTAGGCTAACCCAAGCCCCATGACATTTCAAGACATCGGGGCAGGCCGCGCCCCTCAGGCCGAGTCCCAGGAGCGACCCCAAGATATGCCGAGTCCCAGACGACGACTTCCAGATAGGCCGACTCCAAGCTGGCGACTTCCAGGGAGGCCGACTGCGGAGAGTCGGCCCAAGACTCCTCCCTCATCCCGAAGTACGATGCGGGGTACGGTCACGGCATGGCCGTTTCCCCCCTGCTTACGAAGGGCCGGCGTGGCTACAGTGAGTCGTACCGCTGGAAGATCTCCGGCGAGATGCGGCACTGTTGCCATGCCTGCCCTGATCTCAGCCTCAGTACGCAGTACACTGTGCCCACGACGCCGGCCTGTATGACCCGAAGGCGGCCTGGGCAACCCGAAGACGGACCTGTGGGAGTCGGCCTCCCTGGAGTCGGCCGACTCCTCCCGGGGCCCCACGAGCCATTAATCAGATAAGATGGGGAATGGTGACAGTGATCGCCCGATAGACGGCGGCACTGTTGCCACGACCCGATGACCGAGCCAGCGTCACCAGGAGTGCCGCTACAGTATCAAGCCTGTCCGCGGGACCCGCCAGTCGACGGGCCCAGAAGCCAGCGGAAAGGACGGCGGCTTGAGAGACAGACGGCTGGGACCCGTGCCCAGCCGGATTATTATTGTACCCCCGGGGGGTAAGCCTATATAAACCCCCCGGGGCACCCATGCAAAGGGTTCGGGCCTAGAGAGAGAGATAGCCCAGGAAGGAGAGAGCTAGCCTTGCCCTCTCCTACCTCCCGAAACAGCTCCAGGAGCACCATTGTAGTCACTTTGCTTTAGTGATCATGCGGAGACCCCGCAGAGCAGCAGTAGGGGTGTTATCTCCTAGGAGAGCCCTGAAGCTGGGTAAGTTCCGCCGGCGTGCATGTCTTCACCTCATCCCGCTTCCAGGCACCGGCGACGTTCTACTCGCTCCCACCATGATAAGCCATCCTTTGGCATATGTCGTATCCAACCCCCGACATTTGGCGCCCACCGTGGGGCGAGGTGCACCGTCGTCCGGAGATCTGCTCTGGACGGGAACCCTATTCCTCCTCGGCGAGCACAGCCAGCCCGGCACGCCGGACGGTGTCTGTGCCGACGTGCTATGCGGCGCTGAGATCGCATGTGCAGCCAGCTGCCTCGCCGATCTTGTCGGCGAGGTTTGCCTCTCCGACGAGCCTGCGCCCGACGCAGGCGCGAGCGGCCCCGAGAGCCTCCTCGCGGGCCTCCTCGACCAAATCCACGTCGCCGGCGAGCCTACCGCGGACCTGGAGTCCATAGGATCCACCGATCCAATGCTGGTCGACTCCGACACCGCGTCGCTCAACGCGTTCCCCACCAATGTGGTGGTCTACGACGAGCCGCTCTCGTACGCGGGGAGCGGCGGAAGCACCGTCACTGAGGTCCTCGTCCTTGAGCACGGCGAGCGCTTCGGCGAAGGAGCACATGACCCATTTGACGCGGCCCTGCGAGACCTTACAGCACCGATTCTGGAAGACGCCAACGCCGGGACGCTGGAGGCGCTCCGCCTTCAGCTCATCGAGGGCGCGAAGAAGCTGGCAAGCATGAGGCGCTTGTCAGAATCTTACCAACGAGAGATGGATCGCGCCATAGGCGGCTCGCCGGCTCCAACCGGGCCTAGCCGCCTAGGCGCGGTCCGACAGCGCGGCGCGGCAATCGCCAACCTCTTCGGGGCTGATCGCCCTGTGTATGCCACGCCCGCGGAGAATATCCGTGCCGCCCAGGCGGCGGCAGACGAGCTCGACAACTTCGAAGGTGAAGAGCGCTGCATAATGACGGAGCGAGTTCAGCAGCTCCTCGATGCGGCTACCACACAGAATAATGCCGGCTGCCGCACCGAGGCGCCGCAGCGCCAAAACGACGACCCACCGCCTCGCCGAGACCAAGGTGCGACGTCTCGAACGCCGACTGGCGGGGCCCGTGGGAAGAAGGACAAGGAGCCGGCTGCCAGCCGCAGTCGGACTCACATCACCATCGAGCGCGACCAAGACGGCCGCCCTAGAGCGGTGGAACAACGGGACGACTACTTACCTCCCCCTCCTCGCAGAGAAAGACAAGTCTCACCGCCACCCGTAGAGCATCCGACTCTCAGCGACCGCCTTGGCCGCCGAGAGGGAGTCGGAGAGAACGACGCCCGCCACCGGATCGACCGACTCCACCGATCCTTGGCGCTGGAAGAAGAAGACGAGTTGGGTCCCCCCTGCTTTGGACCCCGCATCCGGGACGAGCCCTTTCCCAAAGGATTCACGCTCCCCCGAGACACGCCCAAATATACCGGCACCTTGAAGCCGGAAGATTGGCTGATCGACTACTCCACAGCCGTCAACATAGCGAACGGCAACAAGCGTGTTGCCGTAAGATATGTCCCGCTCATGCTCCAGGGCTCGGCCCGGACGTGGTTAAACAGTCTGAAGCCCCGCAGCATCAATAGCTGGTCGACTTCACTGAGGCTTTCGTCCGCAACTTCACGAGCATGTACAAGCGACCTCCCAAGCCACGCCAGCTCTCCTTGCGCGTGCAAGGCCCTGACGAGTCTACTCGCGACTACCTCACGCGATGGGGCGAACTCCGGAACTCCTGCGAGGGCGTGCATGAGGTGCAGGCTATCGAGTACTTTACTGCCGGGTGCAGAGAAGGCACCCTCCTCAAGCACAAGCTCCTCTGCGATGAGCCGGAGACCCTTGATGAGCTGCTGATCACAGCGGACAAGTACGCCATGGCCGACTCCTCCATGAAGGCGGAGATTCGGGTCAGCACAACTGGCAAAGTCGCCCCTCAGGCTCCAACAACTCCGGCTGGAGACACCAGTCGACGGCAACAGCAGAATGACCAGAAGCGCAAAGCCCCGCAGCCGACTTCCAACAGTCGGCAGGTGGCAACGGCAGAGGACCAGCAGCTGGAGGGACCGCCTCCGACGAAGCGGCAGAAGGGCGGCAAGTCCAACTGGCTGCCAGCTTTCTCCTACGAGCAGACTCTAGATGGTCCCTGCAAGTTTCACAGCGGCGCAAAGCCGTCAAACCACACCACCAGGAAATGCCACTGGCTGACCAGAATCGCCAAGGGGGATGGCCTGCTCCCTCCCCCTCCTGCTGGGCCGCCTCCTCAACTGCTGCCCCAGCAGCTGGCTGTCAGGCCAGTCGGCGCGATACAAGACGAGTTCCCAGATGAGCACGGAGCTTATGTGGTGTTCACCAGTGTAGCGGATGACCAGCGCAGCAGGCGCCAACAGCAGCAAGAAGTGAATGCGGTTGCATCAAGCACTCCAGAGTTCATGCATTGGTCCGAGAAGCCTATCAGTTGGAGCAGAGCTGATCACCCAGAGGTGATGCCGAGTCCAGGCTCCTACACCTTGGTCTTAGGCGCCACACTCGCCACGGATAGGCAGGCCGCTCGCTTCTTGCGAGTACTGATAGACAGAGGCAGCAGTATCAACATCCTGTACAAGGATACAATGGAGAAATTAGGAATCAAGCGAAGACAGCTTCAGAGCAGCCGGACTATGTTCCACGGAATCGTCCCTGGCCTTTCCTGCTCACCAATCGGCAAGATCCTGATAGATGTCCTCTTCGGAGACAAAGATCATTTCCGCCAAGAGCCAATTTGGTTTGAGGTGGTGGACCTTGAGAGCCCATATCACGCACTGCTTGGCCGACCCGCCTTGGCCAAGTTCATGGCGGTCCCCCACTACTCCTACCTCAAGATGAAGATGCCGAGTTCCAAGGGAATCCTAACCGTGTCCGGCGACTACAGGAAGTCGTCCGCTTGCGTGGCCGAAAGCAGTCGGCTGGCCGAGTCCTTGGTGATCGCAGCTGAGAAACGGCTCCTTGATCGGGTCGTGGCGATGGCCGGCAAGCAGCCCAAGTTATCGCCTGACCCCAAGGAGTCGGAAGCAGAGGGATCATTCAAGCCGGCCAGAGAAACAAAGAAGATACTGTTGGACCTGGAGCACCCGGAGAGGTACGCTATCATGGGCACAGGCCTTGACAGCAAATAGGAAGGCGAGCTCGTCAATTTCCTCCATGAGAATCGCGACATCTTCGCATGGTCCCCCAAGGACATGCCTGGTGTCCCGATGGAATTCGCCGTGCACAAATTACACGTCCGATCTGATGTGAAGCCCGTCAGGCAGCCCTTGCGCCGCCTGTTAGAAGAAAAAAGAAGAATTGTTGGAGAAGAAATAGCCCGGCTCCTCGCAGCCGGCTTCATCATGGAAGTATTTTTTCTAGAGTGGCTGGCAAACCCAGTACTGGTGCTAAAAAAGAACAAGCAGTGGCGGATGTGCATTGATTACACAAGCCTCAACAAAGCCTGCCCCAAGGACCCATTTGCTCTGCCAAGAATTGATCAGGTGATAGACTCCATAGCCGGATGCGAGCTGTTGAGTTTCCTAGACGCATATTCCGGGTATCATCAGATCAAGCTGAACCCGGCTGACAGACTGAAGACCGCCTTCATCACGCCGTTTGGAGCCTTCTGCTACCTGACCATGACATTCGGCTTGAGAAACGCCGGCGCCACCTTTCAGCGTTGCATGCAGAAATGCCTCCTGAAGCAACTCGGCAGAAATGCCCACGTCTATGTGGATGACGTGGTGGTGAAGACAGAGAAGCGTGGAACCTTGCTGGAGGACCTCAAGGAAACATTTGAGAATCTGCGCCGATTCCAGATCAAGCTCAACCCGGAGAAGTGCGTTTTTGGAGTACCAGCCGGCCAGCTCCTCGGTTTCCTGGTCTCCGAACGCGGCATAGAGTGCAATCCAGTAAAGATCAAGGCCATCGAGAGGATGGAAGCACCCAGACGACTGTTAGATGTGCAGAAGTTCTCCGGCTGTTTGGCATCCATCAGCCGATTCATCAGTCGAATGGCGAGAAGGCTCTCCCCTTGTATCAGCTCATGAAGAAGACGACCTTCTTTGAGTGGACTCCCAAGGCGGATGAGGCTTTTCTCCAGCTAAAGAAGATGTTGACTACTCCCCCTGTGCTGGCGGCTCCGACTCCCAAAGAGCCCATGCTCCTATACATTGCCGCCACCAGCCGAGTAGTCAGCACGGTCATTGTAGTCGAGCGCAAGGAGGAAGGCAAGGTGCTACCCGTCCGGAGACTGGTATATTACTTGAGCGAGGTGCTGTCGACCTCCAAGCAGAACTACCCCCATTACCAGAAGATGTGCTACGGCGTGCATTTTGCCGCCAAGAAATTGAAGCCTTACTTCCAGGAGCATCCAATCACCGTGGTCTGCACGGCTCCCCTGGCCGAGATCATTGGAAGCCGAGATGCTTCTGGCCGGGTGGCCAAGTGGGCCATCGACCTGGCTCCCTACACCATCTACTACGAGCCCCGCGCCGCCATCAAGTCACAAGCACTGGCCGACTTCCTCGTCGACTGGGCCGAGACCCAGTATCTACCGCCAATGCCCGACTCCACCCATTGGCGGATGCACTTCGACGGCTCCAAGATGCGCACCGGCTTGAGAGCCGGCGTCGTCCTCACTTCCCCCAAGGGCGACAAGCTCAGATATGCGCTACAGATCCACTTCGCCGCCTCCAACAATGTGGCCGAGTACGAGGCGCTCATCCACGGGCTCCGGCTTGCCAAAGAACTCGGCATCCGCCGGATCCTGTGTTATGGCGACTCTGACTTGGTGGTCCAGCAATCATCTGGCGATTGGGATGCCAAGGACGCAAATATGGCGAGCTACCGTTTCCTCGTCCAGCAACTCAGCGGATACTTCGAGGGGTGCGAGTTCCTCCACGTGCCAAGAAACGACAACGACCAAGCAGACGCCTTGGCATGAATCGGCTCCACCCGCCAAGCAATACCATCTGGTGTCGCCCTCCGGTGCCTCCTCAAGCCTTCTATCAAGCCTTCACCAGAATCAGATTCAATCTATGTGCCGGCTCCGCCTGAGGAGGATGGATCCAACTCCAAGAAACACACAGTCGAAGCCGGCCCGGGGACTTCAGAACCCGGCCCGGGGACTGTAGTAGCAAGATCGAAGACTCCAGAGCTCGGCCCGGGGACTGCTCCTGCCGGCCCCGGGACTTCATCAAATCAGCAAGCGGCCGCGGACTCCAACCCGCCGCCCCCTAGCCCGGCCGCCCTTATCCAAGTCGTGCTAGTGGCAGTTGAAGAAATAGAAGCACCTTCATGGGCCCAGCCCATCCTCAGATTCTTAGTAAACAGAGAGCTGCCAAATGATGAAATCTTGGCTCGGCAAGTGCAACACCGAGCAGCAGCCTACACCATAGTCAACAGAGAGCTGGTCAGGCGCAGCGTTACCGGCGTCTTCCAACGCTGCATCGAAGCAGAACAAGGTCAGGCAATCCTCAGAGACATCCACGAAGGCGAGTGCGGTCACCATGCGGCCTCAAGGGCACTCGTCGCCAAAGCCTTCCGGCACGGTTTTTTCTGGCCAACCGCTCTGGAAGAGGCCAAAGAGTTAGTCCAAAAGGGCAAGGGGTGCCAGATTTTTCGTTCCAAGCCACTTCAGCCGGCTTCCGCACTCAAGACTATCCCCATCGCCTGGCCCTTTGCAGTCTGGGGCCTGGACATGGTGGGACCATTCAAGACGGCACGAGCTGGCTTGACTCACCTACTTGTCGCAGTGGACAAGTTCACCAAGTGGGTGGAGGTGAATCCCATCAAGAAATTGAATGGTCCGACTGTAGTGACCTTCATCGCTGACATCACAACTCGGTACGGCATCCCACACAGCATCATCACCGACAATGGCACGAATTTTGCCAAAGGCGCCTTGGCCCGTTTCTGTGCAACACAGGGCATCCGACTAGACTTAGCATCCGTTGCCCACCCGCAGTCAAACAGCCAGGTGGAGCGAGCAAACGGCCTCATCTTATCCAGCATCAAGCCTCGACTCGTCGTACCACTGGAGCGATCTTCCGGCTGTTGGCTTGAGGAGCTGCCAGCCGTCCTCTGGAGTCTGCGCACGACTCCAAACAAGTCAACCGGCTTCACACCATTCTTCCTCGTCTATGGCGCCGAAGCCGTCATCCCAACGGACATAGAATTCGACTCCCCGCGAGTCACCATGTACACCAAGGAAGAAGCAGAAGAAGCACGTCAAGACGGCGTCGATCTGTTGGAAGAGGGCCGTCTGTTGGCACTCAGCCGGTCCAGCATCTACCAGCAGAGTCTATGGCGATACTACAACAGGAAGGTCAGGCCAAGATCCTTTAAAGAAGGCGACCTTGTGCTCCGGCTGATCCAACGGACAGCCGGCCAGCACAAGCTGTCGCCACCTTGGGAAGGCCCCTTCATCATCAACAAGGTGCTAGGGAATGACGCCTACTATTTGATCGACGCCTAGAAGCCCCGAGCGCGCAAGAGGGACAATTCCGGCAAAGAGACAGAGCGCCCATGGAATGCAAATCTTCTTCGAAGATTTTACAGTTGATGCAGTATGTATCACACTTCCCTTTTGTATTAAAGTACTAAGACTTTGGGCCCCCCGAGACGAGCTCGGGGACTGCCCTCTGTACGATAAGAATTATGCCTCCGAGTACATTACTTTCATTACAAGCCGCTTGGCACCGGGCCTGACTAGTCGGCCCGGGGACTCGCTGCCTTGCGCTATGAGAAGCTTCCCACAGTCAGACAAGTAGTGTGCGGTGCCCAATCCGGCTCCTGGCAAAGCCGCAGCTCGCAGAGCGACTATGAGGCAGGCAGGAGTGAGGAAGAACGGGCACCCACACGAAAAATGGCTAAGGACCTAAAGCACGAACAAAGCATAAGACGGCCTCCAGCATTTCTGAAGCGGAAGGCCGACTCATGAGTAGCCGGCTCGCTGTCTTTATTAGCCTCTATTAAGGACGGCCGACTCTTGGGTAGTCGGCATGTCACTTTCTATCCGACTTGCTAGAGAAACTCTAAACGGCCAAGTCCTTGCCTTCCCGAAGTAGCCAAGCACTTGACCCAGCGACAGTCCGCAGAGCGGCTGCTCGACTGACAAGGCAGCGAATAAAGGAAGGCGGCAAAGGGAAAAAGCCTAAAGAGCAGTAAGCAAGGAGAGACGGAAAGCAGATTAATATTTACATAGGCCTTTGGCCGAATCTTCGAATAGAAGTTCAAGATACACCCCGAGGGTGGAATTGTTCGAATCTAACAAAGTTTTCAAAAGATTACTAAGACAGACAAACAGTGGCGAGGAAAGCAGCCTAGGAGGCGGCATCTAGGATTGGAGGATCGGAGGAGACGGCGGTGTCAGGTGCCGGGGCAGTCGGCTGGGCGGTCTCGGTTTGATCGCCTCCGGCGGCAGTCGTTTTCTCTTGACGCGGCTCGTTGCTGGAGGCGCGGTCGAGCTGAGGCTGGCCGCCTGCTCCGTCTTCTGGCACCTCCGCATCGCCTTCGGCCTCTGCCTTGTCCTCCTCCTCAGTGCTGGAGTCGATCACCTCCGCCGAGTCCTCGCCATACTCCAGGTTCATCCCGAACCACTCTGTCGGCACTTCCTCGCCGCCTTCAGCCCGCTCGAGCACGAAGACACTGGTGTCCGTGTACTCGGCGATCGCCGCCGCACGCTTGATAAGGGCGCCCTCCATGGCCTCCAGCTCGGCCTGGGCTTTTTACCGGAACGCGGCCAAGCGGTCCAGGTCCAGCCCTGGATACCACGCCTTGACGAACTCCAAGGCCCGGCGCGCTCCGGCCCGGGCCGAGGAGCCCTTCCAGGCCTCAAGACGGCCGGCAGTGACTTCCAGCCAGTCGGCGGTCCGACTGGCGGTGCGCAGAGCCGGCATGTCCGGCCACAAAGCGGCAACCACCTGGGCGCCGGCACGCTGAAGCCGGCGCATCTGCCGGTGGACCGGACGAAGACGGGCTTCAATGCTCAGGAGCTGTTCATCAACGGTTCGGGGGGCATTGGCGGTGATCTCCTCACCATTCGCCCTTCGCGCCTCACGAGCAGCCTCGATGGCCAGAGGGACCGCTTGGTACCAGGGAAGAAGTCTGCCAAGACAAAAAAGAAGAAAGTCGAAAAATCAGAAGTCGTCCTGACACATAGTCGGAAGCGCGAAGAAGCGAAAGAAAAGTACCATCCACAATATCCTCGATCTCGTGGAAGCCGGAGGTCAGCATTACCTCCCTGTCAGTCCAGGAGGAGCGCTCGCTCTCGAACTCGGCCAGGAGAGCGGCTTCCTTCTTCTCGACCTCGTCCTGCGCCTTCTTGAGCATCTCCTTCTGCTCGGCCAGCAGGTCGCGCTCCATGGCGAGCCTGTCACACTCCTCCTCCTTGGCGCGACGGGCGGTATTGGCCTCGCCCAGCTGCTCCTGAAGAGCGGCGTTGGCTCCTGAAAAACGAAAAAGGAAACAAGTCAGTCGTCAGCAAGGAAGATCGCCGGGAAGATCTGGCCCGACTGCTCAGCAGTCGGCCCGAATCTCGGGGACTACAGCCCGCGGGTGCGCCAGTGCGCCCCCGCGAAGAAGAAGAACTCACTCCGGCTTTCCGACAAGTCGGCAGCCCGCTTGCCCAACTCCTCAACATTGCGGTTGAAGACAGTGGCGCGGAGGTTGTGATACTCCTGCAATAAGTCATTGAAGACAAAGTAAGTGTTTGGAACTCGCCAGAGGGAGTTCCGAACCGCCTGCTCAGCAGCCGGCCCGGAACTCGGGGACTACACCCAGTGGGTGCGCTGGCGCGCCCCCACGGAGAAAAACAAGAATCAAGAAGGAGAAGAAACTTACTCGGACGGCCGTTCGCGCAGCCAGGTGCGCTCTGGTGCAGGTCTGAAGGGCGTCGCCTTCGGCCCGCAACTTCGCCTGGACTTCCAGGAGCAATTGATTTAGTGGCCCGGTGCCGCCTCCGCGCACCCACCCGGTGGGCGCGGCGCTTGTGGCCTCGGCGTCTAGAGCTGCCGAGCTGGCAGCGCCGATCTCCCGAGGTCGCGGCGCCGAGGTCGCCCTCTCAAGACGGCGACGCACCGGCGAGGCGACTTGGAGAAGCAGCCGCGCTTCGGCCTCGTCCATGGCCGGCGGCTCCGACAGATCCACCGGCTGTTTGCCGTGCAGTCTCCCAGACGGCGGTGGAGGCGGCGGCGGCGGCACGAGAACATCCGACATGGAGGCCTCGCTGCTCTCCTTCTCCGCGACGGGGTTCTCGGTGCCGGCTCCCCCGGTCTGCCCCGTAAACTCCGGAGGCGGAGGCGCAGACGATAGTGGGGGGACGAGCATCGCCGATTGGCGATGCGCGGCCTCCTCAGCGCGCCGTCTCGCCGCAAGGGCGGCTTCGGCATCATCCAGCTTTTTCTGGGCGGAGGCGGCCGCCCTGTCGGCCTCTGCCTTCTCCAAACGCGCGACCTCCTCCTCCTCGCGCTTCTCCCGTGCATTCCGCTCCGTCGCCTCCCGGAGGTCGGCAGCGGGGTCGGGCCGCCGAGTATTGGTGGATGTCTCTGCCGACCCCATGACGGAGGGGACGGCGACTCTCTCAAGGGAAAGAGGGGCCCTGAAGAAGAGTGGAGGGAGTATATAAACAAAGACTCGGACAAGATTCAACGAAGAAAATAAAAGAGCATAAAGACATACGCGGATACTAGCAGCGGCTTTCTCACTTTCCTTCGGAAGCGGTTGGCCATCGCGGCCGCCTCCTCTCATCTGGTTGCCGCGGCCGCCCCCTTGAACTTCTTCAATTTGCCGCCGGGCGCACTCGGCCCGGCGTGACGCCTCTTCGCGCCGCCTTGGCCGGCGGAGGAGCCGGCGCCCGACGGGCCGATCCTCAGCTGGTGGCGCGGAGCGACTTCGCCTTCGGCGTCGTCATCAGGCCAGTCGGCGAAGGTGGCCGAGGGCCTGAAGTCGCCTTCTGCCCCCCCCCCTCCCCCGCCTTCGGCGTCGGCTTCCATCGCCGCCGCCCCCAAGTCGGGGTCGTCGACGTCGCTCTCCGCGCGGTCGGGAACATACTCGCGGGGCTGCCTCGTGGCGCCGGCGGCAGGCTGCATAAGAGGATTCTAGTTCAGAAGAAGCCAGCAACAGTCAGAAGCCGGAGTCGGCTGAGGAAAAAGACAAAACAGCAGGGAGACGCGACTTACCACTGGTGGAGGGTTGTCGCGCGAGTACGGCTCCTTGCCGAACCGCCAGTCCTCCTCGTATTCGCAGTGCGCGATGTAATTCACCATGTTCGCCACCTCTTTGCAGGGCATCTCCTTGGTGCTCATCCGACTTGGGTCTCGGAGGCCGCTCATCTAACAGATCAGGTGAGGCCGGCCTTGGAGCGGGAGAACTCGGCGCGCCACGAAGGCGTCCAGCAAATCGGCCCCGACGAGTCCCTCCGACTGCGTCAAGACTCGGAGTTGCGCCACGGCGGCGGCTCCGGCGGGAGTCAATGTCTTGACTCGGTGGGACCAGCTGGGGAGCCGCCCAGTCAGGGGAGCGGCGTTGTAAGGCGGCAAGTTGACCCAGTCGCCGTCGGAGGTGAGGTTCTTCACGTAGAAGTACGAGCACTGCCACATCTTCACCGACTTGATCAGCATGATGGGAGGAAAGGGGTTGTCGGCGGTCGAGCGCCGCATCGTGATGAAGGCGCCGCACTGGGCCGGCACGCCGGCAATGTGCGTGCTGAGCTTAGAAGAGAAGAATTCTCCCCACAGCTCGATGGTGGGGAGAACACCGAGGAAACCTTCGCACAGGGTGGCGAAGGCGGAGAGCAGCACCACCGTGTTCGGTGTAAGGTCGTGCGGCTGAAGGCTGTGGAACTCCAGGAACGAGCGGAAGAAGCCGCTCGCTGGCAGCCCCAGGCCGCGCATAAGGTGCGAGCGGAAGATGACCCGCTCGCCCTCTTCCGGCGCCGGTCGGATTTCCCCCTCCGGCGCGGCACGGGCGCGCACGAGGTCCGCGCTGGGGAGACGGCGGGTCTGGCGGAGGAACTCGATGTGTTCTTCCTCTACCTCCGAGCCGTCCCACACGCCGGAGCGCATGGCAGAGGCCGCGGCGGAGGAAGAGCTCATCGCCGTGGTATGATGTGCTCCTGCTCGACGGCGGAGGAAGGAAGGAGAGAAAGCAGGATGAGGCGGGGGAGCGGGGAAGAAAGGCGCGCAAGCTGTGCCGCTCCGCTTCCCCCCGCCTACTTATAGCCCTACGGGCTGAGAAGCCGAGGGGGCGGGCGTGGGATTAACTGCGCGCAATGCCCCACGTCGACCCACGATTCACCCACGAAGTTACTACGCGCAGTAACGACGTGGCAAAGCCAACCGTCCTCAGCCACAACGGATCCGTCCGAATGCCGAGGCGCGGTAGTGGCGGGCCCCGCCTGACGGCCCATCCCGTCGCGCGCGTGGGTAGGCAGACTGTTCACCCCACGTGGCGCCACGCGATAGGACCGCCCTGATGGCTACGGGGAAGCGTATCAAGCACACCGCTTGGCTTCCCGCCGCGACTTTCGAACTGAGGCTCTTCGCCGAAAGCTCCGACTTTTGACAGTCGGCCCAAGGGAAGACAGAAGCCGAGTCCCAGATTCTGCACTTTTAAAGATTGAAGTTGTTGCAGCCCCACAATACAGCGACCGGAGGGTTTCACCAGCTTCGGGGACTACTGTCAGAGTAATGGGCCACGGGTAGGCTAACCCGAGCCCCAGGACATTTCAAGACATCGGGGCAGGCCGCGCCCCTCAGGCCGAGTCCCAGGAGTGACCCCAAGATATGCCGAGTCCCAGACGGCGACTTCCAGATAGGCCGACTCCAAGCTGGCGACTTCCAGGGAGGCCGACTGCGGAGAGTCGGCCCAAGACTCCTCCCTCATCCCGAAGTACGATGCGGGGTACGGTCATGGCATGGCCGTTTCCCCCCTGCTTACGAAGGGCCGGCGTGGCTACAGTGAGCCGTACCGCTGGAAGATCTCCGGCGAGATGCGGCACTGTTGCCATGCCTGCCCTGATCTCAGCCTCAGTACGCAATACACTGTGCCCACGACGCCGGCCTGTACGACCCGAAGGTGGTGGGCCCGCCTGTCAGTGGGTGGGCCGAAGGCGGCCTGGGCAACCCGAAGACGGACCTGTGGGAGTCGGCCTCCCTGGAGTCGGCCGACTCCTCCCGGGGCCCCACGAGCCATTAATCAGATAAGATGGGGAATGGTGACAGTGATCGCCCGATAGACGGCGGCACTGTTGCCACGACCCGATGACCGAGCCAGCGTCACCAGGAGTGCCGCTACAGTATCAAGCCTGTCCGCGGGACCCGCCAGTCGACGGGCCCCAGAAGCTGGCGGAAAGGACGGTGGCCTGAGAGACAGACGGCTGGGACCCGCGCCCAGCCGGATTACTATTGTAACCCCGGGGGGTAAGCCTATATAAACCCCCCGGGGCACCCATGCAAAGGGTTCGGGCCTAGAGAGAGATATAGCCCAGGAAGGAGAGAGCTAGCCTTGCCCTCTCCTACCTCCCGAAACAGCTCCAGGAGCACCATTGTAGTCACTTTGCTTTAGTGATCATGTGGAGACCCCGCAGAGTAGCAGTAGGGGTGTTATCTCCTAGGAGAGCCCTGAAGCTGGGTAAGTTCCGCCGGCATGCATGTCTTTGCCTCATCCCGCTTCCAGGCACCGGCGACGTTCTACTTGCTCCCACCATGATAAGCCATCCTTTGGCATATGTCGTATCCAACCCCCGACAGTTAATTTGTGCGGTGCAGGACAGAAACTTTGGCTGTAGTGCGCGATTTTACGTTTTTAGCTGGAACGTCAAGTGGTCCTGATTCCTTTTGGACTGTCTTGATGTACAACTTGTTTATTTTTCCTAATTGTGGTAGAATTTTTGGGGTAACATAAGTATGGTGGATGTTCAGATTTCTACAGACTGTTCTGTTTTTGACAGATTCTATTTTTGATGCATAGTTTGCTGGTTTTGATGAATATATCAATTTATATCAGTGAATTTAAGCCATGGAAAACCTATATTAAAGTAGATACAATGCAAAAACAAAATATGAATTGGTTTACTACAGTACTTAGAGTAGTGATTTGCTTTATTATACTAACGGATCTTACCGTGTTTTCTGTTGAAGTTTTGTGTTGATGAAATGTCTAAACGAGGAGGTCTCGATATGAGGAAAAGGAAGAGAGGCAAGAGCTCAAGCTTGGGGATGCCCGAGGCATCCCAAGTAAATATTCATGGAGACTCAAGCATCTAAGCTTGGGGATGCCCCGGAAGGCATCCCCTCTTTCTTCAACAAGTATCGGTATATTTTCGTATTCGTTTCGTTTATGCGTTATGTGCAAGTCTTGGAGCGTCTTTTGCATTTAGTTTTCACTTTTCTTTTATGCACCATGCTGGTATGAGATAGTCCTTGGTTGATTTATAGAATGCTCATTCCACTTCACTTAAATCTTTTGAGTATGGCTTTATAGAACGCTTCATGTGCTTCACTTAGATCATTTGATGTTTGGATTGCATGTTTCTCTTCACATAGAAAACCACCATTTGTAGAATGCTCTTTTTCTTCACTTATATTCCTTGCAATAGTTTTGCGATATAAAGATGATGATATTAGAGTCATGCTAGTGGGTGGTTTTCGATTGTAGAGACACTTGTGTTGAGGTTTGCAAGTCCCGTAGCATGCACGTATGGTAACCGTTGTGTGACAAATTTGAAGCATGGGGTGTTTCTTTGATTGTCTTCCTTATGAGTGGCGGTCGGGGACGAGCGATGGTATTTTCCTACCAATCTATCCCCCTAGGGGCATGCGTAGTAGTACTTTGCTTTGAGGGCTAATAAACTTTTGCAATAAGTATATGAGTTCTTTATGACTAATGTGAGTCCATGGATTATACGCACTCTCACCTTTCCGCAATTTGCTAGCCTCTACGGTACCGTGCGTTGCCCTTTCTCACCTCGAGAGTTGGTGCAAACTTCGCCAGTGCATCCAAACCCCGTGATATGATACACTCTATCACACATAAGCCTCATTATATCTTCCTCAAAACAGCCACCATACCTACCTATTATGGCATTTCCATAGCCATTTCGAGATATATTGCCATGCAACTTCCATCATCATCATATACATGACTTCAGCATTCATTGTCATATTGCTTTGCATGATCGTAAGATAGCTAGCATGATGTTTTCATGGCTTGTCCGTTTTTTGATGTCATTGCTATGCTAGATCATTGCACATCCCGGTACACCGCCGGAAGCATTCATATAGAGTCATATCTTTGTTCCAGTATCAAGTTGTAATATTGAGTTGTAAGTAAATAAAAGTGTGATGATCATCATTATAGAGCATTGCCCCATGAAAAAAAAGAAAAAAGAAAAAAAATAAAAAAAAGGAAAGGCCAAAGAATCCTAAATAAAAAAGGGGCCAAAGAAGCCCACCGAAAAAAAAGAAAAAAAGAAGAAAAAAAAAGAAAAGGGGCAATGTTACTATCCTTTTTACACACTTGTGCTTCAAAGTAGTAGCATGTTCTTCATATAGATTGTCTCCTATGTTGTCACTTTCATATACTAGTGTGAATTTTCATTATAGAACTTGGCTTGTATATTCCAACGATGGGCTTCCTCAAATGCCCTAGGTCTTCATGAGCAAGCAAGTTGGATGCACACCCACTTAGTTTCTTTTGTTGAGCTTTCATACATTTCTAGATCTTAGTGCATCCGTTGCATGGCTATCCCTACTCCTCATATTGACATCAATTGATGGGCATCTCCATAGCCCGTTGATTAGCCGCGTCAATGTGAGACTTTCTCCCTTTTTGTCTTCTCCACATAAACCTCCTTCATTATATTCTATTCCACCTATAGTGCTATATCCATGCCTTGCGCTCATGTATTGCGTGAGGGTTGAAAAAGCTGAAGCGCGTTAAAAAGTATGAACCAATTGCTCGGCTTGTCATCAGGGTTGTGCATGATGGGGGCATTTTGTGTGTCAAAAATGAAGCATGGCCAAACTGTATGATTTTGTAGGGATAAGCTTGCTTTGGTCTTGTTGTTTTGAAAAGACATGATTGCTTTATTGGTACGCTCAAAGTATTATTGTTTTTATGTCAAATGAAAGAATATTGCTTTGAATCACTCGTGTCTAAATATTCATGCCATGATTAGACATATGATCAAGATTATGCTAGGTAGCATTCCACATCAAAAATTATCTATTTTATCATCTACCTACTCAAGGATGAGCAGGAATTAAGCTTGGGGATGCTGATACGTCTCTGTCGTATCTATAATTTTTGTTTGTTCCATGCCAATATTCTTCAACTTTCTACTTTTGGCAACTTTTTATATTATTTTTGGGACTAACATATTGATCCAGTGCCCAGTGCCAGTTCCTGTTTGTTGCATGTTTTATGTTTCGCAGAAAACCAATATCAAACGGAATCCAAACGGAATAAAAATGGACGGAGAATTATTTTGGAATATTTGGGATTTTCCGGAGGAAGAATCAACGCGAAACGGTGTCCGAGATGGCCACGAGACAGGGGGGCGTGCCCACCCCCCTGGGCATGCCTGGCACTCTCGTGGGCCACCCGTAAGGCGATTGACGCTCTACTTTTGCCGCAAGAAAGCTAATTTTATGACAAAAATCTGGGTGAAAGATTCACACCAATCGGAGTTACGGATCTCCAGATATAAAAGGAACGATGAAGGGGAAGGATCAGAGAACGCAGAAACAGAGAGATAGATCCAATCTCGGAGGGGCTCTCGCCCCTCCCACGCCATGGGAGCCAAGGACCAGAGGGGAAACCCTTCTGCCATCTAGGGATAAGGTCAAGGAAGAAGAAGAACAAGGGGGCTCTCTCCCCCTTGCTTCTGGTGGCGCCGAAGCGCTGCCGGGGGCCATCATCATCACCACGATCTTCACCAACACCTCCGCCATCTTCACCAACATCTCCATCACCTTCCCCCATCTATATCCAGCGGTCCACTCTCCTGCAACCCACTGTACCCTCTACTTAAACATGGTGCTTTATGCTTCATATTATTTTCCAATGATGTGTTGCCATCCTATGATGTTTGAGTAGATTTTCGTTGTCCTATTGGTGGTTGATGAATTGCTATGATTGGTTTGAGTTGCATGTTTTATTATTTGTGTTGTCCTATCGTGCCCTCCGTGTCGCACAAGCGTGAGGGATTCCCGCTGTAGGGTTTGCAATATGTTTATGATTTTCTTATGGTGGGTGGCGTGAGTGACAGAAGCACATACCCGAGTAAGTAGGTTGTTTGCGTATGGGATAAAGGGGACTTGATACTTTAATGCTATGGTTGGGTTTTACCTTAATGATCTTTAGTAGTTGTGGATGCTTGCTAGTGTTCCAATCATAAGTGCATATGATCCAAGTAGAGAAAGTATGTTAGTTTATGCCTCTCCCTCAAATAGAATTGCAATAGTGATTACTGGTCTAGTAACATAGTCAATTGCTTCAGGACAATTCCACAACTCCTACCACCACATTTCCACACTCGCTATATTTAATTTATTGAATCTTTATCTAAACAGCCCCTAGTTTATATTTACGTGCTCTTTATTATCTTGCAAACCTATCCAACAACACCTACAAAGTACTTCTAGTTTCATACTTGTTCTAGGTAAAGCGAACGTCAAGCGTGCGTAGAGTCGTATCAGTGGCCGATAGGACTTGAGAGAGTATTTGTTCTACCTTTAGATGCTCGTTGGGTTCGACACTCTTACTTATCGAAAGAGGCTTCAACTATCCCGTATACTTGCGGGTTATCAATGGGCCGTACTCCGCAATGGTACCTTTTCCGAAGAGGCATTCAATTCCTTCAATTCAGGAGACGCATACATCCGACCTGCCCAAGATGGACTCGCCCGAGCGATAGACCAGTATGGAAAGGATATACGGGTAAGAAAATTTGATAACCATGTATATCAGTAGCCCCTGAGCTTGAAACAGTTGGAACAACTGCTTTAAGGATCATTGTATGCACAGGTTCTTGTAGAGAAGAATACCCATTTATCTCAGGAGCTAGAGGAGTGCAAGACCCAGCTGAGGGCCACGGTTGCCAAACTAGAGGAATCCCAGAAGGCCTCATCTGGTAACACTTTTCTCAATAGAGAAATTTTGAGGACATACACCAGTTATCATTTGGATTGCTTTATAAGTCTAACAGAAGATTCTGCAGACAATCCCGGAGAGAATCCGGAGATCACAAAAGATAGTGAGTCACATCTCCAAAGACAGCTAAAGGCTGGCGAGCGTGTGCTTACGCAGGTTAGGCAGGAGTAAAACAATCTCCAAAATGCCAACATCCAGCCGGGCGTCGAATTAGCAGATGTTCAAGCTCGGCTTGCGGACTCCGTGAAGGAAAAACAGGAGGCTTGGTCGCGGCATTTATGGTAAGTGCTTAAACGAACTGCAGTATAGTTCGGCGAGGAAGCATATTAACAGAGTTATGTTTGTAGGTATGCTGACGGGCCATCCTGAAGAGGAGATGCCAGGGTCCGCAGTCGATTTGCTGCAAGATCTCTCACAACTGCACGGACGAGCTCGGCAGGTGATGCAGGGTATTGCCCAGGCCTTGTGGCCATCCGTTTCCCTTCCAGGAGGCATGGGGGAGCTCGTGGATATGCTCAAAAGAGCACGGCGGTGCTTCCGGTTATGGAAGGTATCAGCCTGCCGACAAGGTACAAGGGAAGCCTGGGCCATGGTGAAGACGTGCTATGCCAAGGCTGGCCCGAACCATATGGCCGAAGTCGGACCGGTGGGGCCAGATGGGCAAGAGATTCCCGTAAGTCTGGTGTATGACCAAGTAGCATTAGCTGCGAAGTATTCCCAATAGGATTGTAGGCTAGACAGCTTGTTGGATGGTATAGAGGAAGAATATAGCCAGTCCAAGTGACTATGTAATGAAATGGACATATGTAGTCCCTAGCCGAATTGAAAATCATTTGTCATGGAGGACCTTTTTGCTTCGGCCCCGGACCCGACAGTCCGGGGTGTATCCGAATACCCGCTCAGTTATGTAAAACCAGGGTATGCATGGAAACCAGGCGTAGGGGTCATAAGTGCTTGAACAGACAAGTACCCAACTAGTTATGTTATATTACATGGGTAGTAAGAAACATCTTCCAGAGAGAATAGTTCTGTTAGGGGTTCCTTTCCTTGGGTACACATGCATCGATGTGCATGTCCGAACTGCGAACAGAAGCGCAGGATACAAAACATCCGGGGATTCACGTTGTAATAAATGAAAAAACATCTTTTGTTCACCGATCGAATATTCCCTTAAGAACGCTAGATTTTGGCTTCACCCAGTCTGAGGTACACATCCGGCTGAACCGGCAGTAACAATCGCAGAGGTGCTCCCCTTATGCCCTAGCCGAATTAACGGGAACGTAGGGCATAAACACAAGAGCCAGGAAACCCAGCATGGCCAAATCTTAAGTCATATCGATGCATATAATGGCGAAGAAAAGGCACATATGGAAAAAGGATGCATATGTGGTGGGCAGGAAGCCATAAGAGTAATTACATTTAGCTTCCGTATAGGAAGCCCCCAGGTATGGTGAGCACACATAGTGCGGCCGGAGCGACCCAAGCATCCACATAGTATTTAATACTTTGTGTGAAAAAGGTAAAGATGGCGAGAAAGGAAAAAAAGGAGAACATAATTGAAAGAGTGGAGGTAAGGAGACGAACACTGAGTTCGGCACTAGGCGTAGAATCTCCGGAGTCTGGCCGCGTTCCATGGGTTCGGCTCGATTCTATTATCGGATGCATTGCGCAGAAGGTACGCTCCTCCGGTGAGAACTTTATCAATGATGAAGAGACCCTCCCACTTGGGTTTGAGCTTGTCCTTCTTCTCCAGTAGGCGTAGAACGAGTTCGCCAACGTTATAAGTTTTGGCCCACACTTCTCTGCTTTGATACCTTCGAGCCTGTTGCTGATAGAATGCGGAATGGGCTTTTGCGACGTCGCGCTCCTCCTCCAGGGCATCTAGGTTGTCCTGCCGATCTAGCTCGGCCTCCTTCTCTTCATACATGCGCACGCATGGTGAGTCATGGATTATGTCGCAGGGTAGTACTGCTTCTGCGCTGTACACCATAAAAAATGGTGTATATCTGGTGGTACGATTCGGCGTGGTCCGCAGCCCCCAGAGTACGAAGTCGAGCTCCTCGACCCTGTGTGTTTCCGATTCCTTCAAGGATCGCACTAGTCTGGGTTTGATGCCGCTCATGACGAGACCATTTGCACATTCGACTTGACGGTTCGTTTGGGGATGATAGACGGAGGCGTAATCGAGCTTAATGCCCATGTTGCCGCACCAAGTTTTCACTTAATCGGCTGTGAAGTTTGAGCCATTGTCAGTGATGCTGCTGCGGGGGACGCCGTAATGGTGTACAACCCCTGATATGAAGTCTATCACTAGTCCGGATTCGGCCGTTTTAACTAGTTTGGCTTCTATCCATTTGGTGAACTTGTCCACCATGACCAATAAGTATTTTTTCTTATGGCTTCCCCCTTTAAGAGGTCCGACCATATCCAGCCCCCAGACCGCGAAGGGCCAAGTTATCGGGATTGTTTTGAGAGCGGTAGGGGGCATATGGCTCTGATTGGCGAAGAGCTGGCAACCGACGCAATGTTGGACAAGCTCATGTGCATCTGCCCGGGCTGTCGGCCAATAAAAACCTGTACGGAAGGCTTTGCTGACAAGTGCCCGAGCTGCAGTGTGGTGCCCGCCGAGTCTGGCATGGATTTCAGCCAAGAGCTGCCGCCCTTCCTCTTCGGAGATGCATCTTTGGAGCACTCCGGTGGCACTTTTCTTGTAGAGTTCTCCCTCATGGACTTTGTAGGCCTTGGAGCGCCACACAATACAACGTGCTTCATTTTGGTCCTCGGGAAGCTCTTGCCTATTTAGTTAGGCCAAGAAGGGCTCGGTCCACGAGGCGATGACATCCATGATTTCGTGGGCCGAAGGTGTTATTTTGGTGGCGGAGCCCCCGATTACATCAGATGGTTCGGAATCTGGGGTTGTACGGAGCCGGACTGGTGTTGCCAGTCTCCCCTTCCCATACCACGGATGGCTTGAACAGACTTTCCAAGAATATATTAGGTGGGACAGGGTCGCGTTTAGCACTGATGCGGGCGAGGATATCCGCCGCTTGATTATTTTCTCGGACCACATGGTGGAATTCGAGCCCCTCGAACCGAGCTGACATTTTGAGGACGGCATTATGGTAGGCTGCCATTTTCGGATCCTTGGCATCGAAGTCTCCGTTTATTTGTGATATTGTGAGGTTCGAGTCCCTGCGCACTTCTAGGTGTTGAATGCAACAGAGCCTCGTATTCGGCTGCATTGTTGGAGTCTGTGTATAATATTTGGAGTACATATTGGACCGTGTCTCCGGTGGGGGATGTCAGGACAACACCCGCTCCCAATCCGTCCAGCATTTTAGACAAAGTTTGAGAAAGCGCTAGGCGTTAATTATGCGTTTGGCTACCTACTTGCGCTTTTCTAGCTTAGGCATGATTAGGCGCAATTATGTGTTTTCTATACAATTGTACGGATATAGGCAACAAAGAGCAGGTTGACATAAAAAAGTGCCTAGAATGTAAACTGAGGTACAATTATAAGTGCCTAGAATGTAAACTGAGAAACAAAGAGCAGGTGGTGTTCTGTGATGTTGACATCCTGATAACAGTAGCAGCAACAATGATCAGCAGCAGTAGCAGCTAGCAGAAAGTAGCAAGTAGCAGCAGCAGCTAGTAGCACCAGTAGGCAGCAGCAGTAGCTAGTAGTATCAGCAAGTAGCAGCAGCAACAACTAGTAACACAAGCAGTAGTAGCTAGCTAGTAGTAGCATGCTAGCAGCTAACAACAAGCAGCAGCTAATAGCACCAGGCCACTAGCAGTAGCCAGCCAAGAGCAGCATGTAACAACATCACCTAGCAGCAGTAAGCCAGCAACAAAATCAAGCAGCAAGCCAACAAGCAACAACACTAGCAGTCAACACTACACTACACAGTAGCAGAGGCAGAACTTGACCAGAGGAGGAGGGACCAATTTGGGAGGGACGGGGCTCACCTGCCTGAAGAGAAGAAGAGCACGGGGGTGTCAAATCCACAGTGGGATGAGGTCGGGGACCAGCGGCCGGCGGCGCGGGGAGGAGCATGAGACAAAGAAGATCTGACCGGGGTGAGGAAGAGGTGGAGGAGAAGCTTCAGATCCGGTGCAGCGGACATGTGGCCGCCGACGGCGTGAGATCCATGGTCTGAGCTCTGAGGTGAGGACTGGAGAGGAGAGGTTAACCTAACCCTAGTCACGGGCTCAATTTGGTTTTCTGCCTTCCATCTCGTGCCCGCTCACCCCTTTTAGCCTGATTCACGCTAGATCCCCATCACCCTTCCGCGCGCCTTATCGTTGTTCTACGCCGTTCCGCGCGCCTAATCGCGCCTCTGCGAGAAAGGCGGTCCGCCTAGGCGCGCCCTACGCCTTTAGCAGCGCATATGGCCGAAGCGAGGCGCCAGGCCAGCGCATCACGCATAGGCGCGCATGAGCGCATGATAAAGCGCTCCTTCTTGAACTTTGATTTTAGAGCCATCGAAGTGCATGATCCAACTGGAGTATGCGCCGTACTCTTTAGGGAGCTCGGCTTCTGTCCATTCGGCGACAAAGTCAGCCGGTACTTGCGACTTAATGGCCCGCCGTGGTTTCTATGTTATGTCGAACGGAAGGAGCTCGATAGCCCATTTAGCAATCCGGCCCGTTGCGTCGCGGTTGTTTATTATGTCATTGAGTGGCACTTCGGAGGCCACCGTAATCGAACACTCTTGGAAGTAGTGTCTTAGCTTCCGGGATGCCATGAAGACCGCGTATTCTATCTTTTGGTAGTGTGGGTATCGGGATTTGCACGGAGTGAGGACAGTGGACACGTAATATACCGGCTTTTGGAGCGGGAACTTGTGTCCGTCTGCTTCTCATTCGACGACGAGTACTACGCTTACAACCTGGTGTGTTGCAGCTATGTATAATAGCATAGGTTCGCCGCTATTTGGCGCGGTCAGGACTGGATTGTTGGCCAATAGGGTCTTTATATCATCCAGTCCGGCCATGGCCGCATACGTCCACTCGAAGTGTTCGGTGCGTCGAAGAAGGTGATAAAGAGGTAGTGCCTTTTCTCCTAATCGGGAGATGAAGCGGCTTAAGGCAGCCACGCATCCAGTTAGTTTCTGGATCTGCTTGAGGTCGGTTGGGATAGCCAACTACGACAGAGCTCGGATTTTTGCCGGATTTGCTTCGATTCCTCTGTTGGAAACGATGAAGCCGAGCAATTTCTCGGAGGGTACGCCAAAAACACATTTTTCCGGGTTGAGCTTGATGTCATATGTTCGGAGGTTGTCGAATATGAGTCTCAAGTCATCTATTAAAGTTTCGACATGTCTTGTTTTGATGACCACGTCGTCCACGTATGCCTCCACTGTTTTGCCGATTTGCTTCTCCAGGCATCTATGAATCATGCGTTGATAGGTTGTGCCGGCATTCTTGAGCCCGAAAGGCATAGTGTTGAAACAGAAGGGGCCATATGGCGTTATGAAGGCCGTTGCGGCTTGGTCGGATTCCGCCATCTTTATCCGATGGTATCCGGAGTATGCGTCGAGGAAACATAATGAGTCGTGTCCTACGGTGGCGTCGATGATTTGGTCAATGCGAGGGAGGGGGAAGGGATCCTTAGGGCAGGCCTTGTTGAGGTCTTTGAAATCGACACATAGGCGCCAGGATTTGTCCTTCTTTGGTACCATTACCAGGTTTGCCAGCCAATTCGGATGTTTTATATCTTTGATTAATCCGGCCTCAAGTAGCTTGGCTAGCTCTTCTCCCATGGCTTTCCGCTTAGGCTCTGAGAAGTGCCTAAGGGTCTACTTGATTGGCTTGTATCCTTTCAGTATATTGAGGCTGTGTTTGGCCAGCTTGCGTGGGATGCCCGGCATGTCTGAAGGATGCTAGGCGAAAATGTCCCAACTCTCGCGTAGGAAGTCTCGGAGTGCGGCGTCCATTGTGGGGCTCAACTGTGTACAAATGGAAGTTGTCTTATCTCGTCCGCGGGTTTGAAAGAGGTGGACTTGGGTTGCTTGTCGAGTATCACGTCGTCTCTGTCCACTATGGCGCGTAGTGTTGTTAGTTCTTCGGCCACTAGGGCTTCAGATAATGCTTCCAGGGCTAGTGCGACAGTTTTATTTTTAGCGCGGAATGCGACATCCGGATCACTAGCTAGAGTGATGATTCCATTGTGTCCGGACATTTTGAGCTTCATGTACCCGTAATGGGGTATAGCTTGAAACTCGTGAATGCATCCCGTCCTAAAAGGGCGTGGTATCCGCTGCTGAACGGGGCCACTTGGAACGTGATTTCTTCGGACCTATAATTCTCCGGCGTGTCGAACACCACATCCAGTGTGATTTTTCCCGCACACCATGCCTCCTGACTAAGGATGATTCCCCTGAAGGTCGTGCTGCTTTGCTCAATGCGGCTTTTGTCAATTTCCATCTTGTTGAGGGTTTCTTCGTAGATGAGGTTTAATCCACTTCCGCCGTCCATGAGTACTTTAGTGAGCCGGAAGTCGTCCACGATTGGACTAAGGACCAAAGCGGCTGGTGCCCGGACTGCTTGGAATTGAGGTTCGTTACTGGCACTGAAGGTTATAGCAGTGTCGCTCCATGGATTTATTTTATCCACGCGGCAGACTTCAGCGAAGCTTCGATGAGCTTGCTTGCGCCTATTATTTGAGGCGAAAGTCTCGAAGACTATCAGTACCGCATTGTTGTCTTTGGTGGGATGTTGCTCTGCTTTATGGTTTACAAGGAGATCCTCGCCGCTTTTTGCTACCTGCCGGAGTATCCAACATGCTCTAAGGCTATGTGTTGGCGTGGTATCCGGCGTGCTGTGAATTTTGCATGGCCCATTGAGCCATTCTTCCAATACGGTTCCATGCCCTGGAGCGGGCTTTGGTTTTTTGGGAATTGGATCGGGTAACTTACGAGAGTTTACCCTTTTAGTTCGGACGAAGGGTTTAGAGAGAGCCGGATTATCCCAGAAGTCTGTTTGGGTTTTCCAGGCGCTTTCCATCTCATAGTACTTCTGTACTATGGCCTCTAAGTCAGCAAAGTGCACTATGTCACGACGACTTATAGCGTTGAGGATCCCTTTGTTCGTGCAATTTTTGCAGAAAAGTGAGATTGTGTCTTCCTCACGACAGTCCTTGACCCTGTTTATCACAAGGAGGAATCTGGCCCAGTAGCGATGTACTGTCTCTTGGGGCTCTTGTCTGATATGGGAAAGTTGGCATAAGTCTGGGTGGGTGGGTGTATTTAAATCTGAATTTTGACCCGATCTGACACCCAGGGGCACATGAGCTTCCAGGCTAGGCACCTTGGACTCCGGGATGTTGCCCAATTTTTCTGGCCCGCTGCCCGATTCTAAGTTCGGGGTCTGGGTCATGTCCTCCCGCGAATGGGTATCCGGCTCAGAGAGCTCGGTAATCCGTACATAGTTCGTCCTCAAAGTAGAGGGATAATCCATGTGTGGCTCTTCCACTACCGCGATCTCATGGGTGACAGGTGGGGCTTTAATATTCCTTTGGTCGGGTTCAAACCCAATCTGATCATAGTCTATAGCAACTCCTAGGGCGGCGATGCGATCCAAGTGCTCATTAAGGAAGGAGAGCTCCAATGGATCCATCTGTTCGGCAAGTTCCAAATTGACGTGGAAGCTGTTTTCGATGACCCGAGAAGTCATCGTCGGCGCGGCAGCCGATCGGGCGGTCATGACGAAGCCGCCTAGTCGGAGAGTTTGGCCTAGAGCCAGGGCTCCCCCAGAGGTGATGTTGTCCTTGACAACGAGACGAGCCATCAATCCTTATAGTGACGGCACAGCGGAACTCTCCATGAAAGCACCAATGTCGGTGTCAAAACCGGCGGATCTCGGGTAGGGGGTCCCGAACTGTGCGTCTAAGGCTAATGGTAACAGGAGGCAGGGGACACGATGTTTTACCCAGGTTCGGGCCCTCTCGATGGAGGTAATACCCTACTTCCTACTTGATTGATCTTGATGATATGAGTATTACAAGAGTTGATCTACCACAAGATCGTAGAGGCTAAACCCTAGAAGCTAGCCTATGATTATGATTGTTGTTCCCCTACGGACTAAGCCCACCAGTTTATATAGACACCGGAGGAGGCTAGGGTTACACAGAGTCGGTTACAGAGAAGGAGATCTAACATCCGAATCGCCAAGCTTTCCTTCCACGCAAAGGAGAGTCCCCTCCGGATACGGGGGAAGTCTTGAATCTTGTATCTTCATAGTCCAACAGTCTGGCCGAAGTATATAGTCCGGCTGTCCGGATACCCCCTAATCCAGGACTCCCTCACCCATGGCGTGATAGTTAATCTTTTTCATCTTTGGATCATCCCATGGTTTTTCTATGTTATCATCCCGGTCGGGCAACTTGAATCTCTTGTGCAACTTCATTAGGAGCAACTACGTCAAATGTTCTTTACTCCTTAAGTCATCGTCGTTGATGCTCGCGCATGCCCGTAGGATGCATCCTATACTTGGTTCCCATAGCACTTGCGAGGTTCTTCCGGCTCTAATGGCTCAAACTTACCAAGTGCCGTCTTTGTGATCACTAGTCATCCAATCCCTAGCTTGTTAGGTTTTCATATCCTCTGCTTCTTATGCTTCTTCTTTTTGGTAGCGGCATCGGCGTCGGCACCTTCCCCGCCGGTATATTCCCCGACGGTACCTTCCCCGCCGGTCTCGGCGCCGCCATCGGTGCCAACGCCATCGGTGTCGATGTCGGCGTCAGTACCATCATCGAGGCTGACCTGCAAACCTTGCTTAGCAGTCAAATAGTTGAGGTACTCTTGTTCACCCTCATAATCCATCTCGTCTGCATCATGGTCAGAAGGCCCAGTTTCTTTGTTGTTCGACATGTTTCTATGATTAAGTCTCCTCGTTTATTTCTAAAAGAGTTAAATACACTACAGGTGCCCTAACCTGTCTGGCGCGGTTAGTTTGGTGCCTAAACTTGAAAAATACACAAAAGTGATATCGTAACTTGTCCGGGCGTTCAAATACGGTGCCTCTGGACGTATGCGCCGTATCGAGTGCCCGCCTGGCATTCCAGTCTTTCGCTGGGCCGTATCGAGCTATGCATGTTGTTTTTTACAGAAATGCCCCTGGAATTTAATTAATTCTCGCAAAAAAATACCCCTTGATTTTAATTAATACTCGCAAAAAATACCAGGAAGTCAGCGATAGGGACTTCGAACATGGGATATGTTGTTGCCTGACAATCGAGCGAACCAGGCGGCCACGGTCTGGTTTGCGCTTAATTACCAGCAAGCAGTTTATATAGATGATTGCACGTATCGCTCTGCATATGCTTCTACTGGAGTAATTTTCTTTTTATTTATTCCAAGTTACTATCTTGTCTTTCTTCGAGTGATGTTTCTGTTTAGTTTTCATGATACATAAAATTTTCCAATTGAAAAAATAAAATAATTATCAATATATAATTTTGTTTATTTGTATCTCTATTCTATTTCTATTATAGTGTACTTTCAAGAGATAAACACAAACTTTTTCTAAAATTGATGTGGAATTAAAGAGTTGAACGTATATTAAAAACATGGTGAGCATATTTTGAAAGACACGTTCACGTTCATCTTCATTTTTCATTTTCATATTATTTAAAAAAATGTTCACCGTGTTTTCTGAAAATGTTGAATGCGTATTTAAAATATTGTGTAATATTATTCTTAAATTTCTACAAACACGCTCATGTTAGTACATTTCTGGAATTTATTATTGTCACACAATAATATTTAATACACGTTGAACAGTTTTTAAAATACAATATTGTCAATTTTCAATAATTGTGTATTTTAAAAATAGAATGAAGATACACAATAATTTTTCGTGCTTATGGTCCTCAATGAAGATGAATAAATTTACACAATAATATTTAATATACATTCAACTTTTTATGTCCGCATAAATTTTCATGTTTATCTCTTCAAGGTACATAATAATGAAAATAGAGTAAATATATAAAATAAACAATAATTGCAGATTGATAATTATTTTATTTTTCCCTTTAGGAAAATTTATGTATCATGAAAATTAAACAGAAACTTCACTCGAAAAATATGTGCAAAGCGATACGCGGAATCGTGCATATAAGTTGCTAGCTAGCAGTTAAATGTAAACCAAAGTGTGGCCTCTTGGTCCACTTGTTTGTTAGGCAACCAGGATGTCCGTGGTTTGAATTCTCTTCATGCCGGCTTGTGTTTATATTTTTGTGAGAATTAATTAAAGTACAAACGCATTTCCGTAAAAAAACAGCTTGCATCCAGCATGCGTAACAATTTTTTCCAAGAATTAACTAAAGTCCAGGGGCATTTCTATAAAAAAAAACTACACGCACAGCTCACAACACGCCCGCAGCCACTGACATGTGGCCCAGCGACACGCTGACATGCCCCATGGGCACTTGATACGGCGGCATATCTCTAGAGGCACCGTATTTGAACGCCTAGACAAGTTACGACACCACTTTTGTGTATTTTTCAAGTTTAGGCACCAAACTAACCGCGCCGGACAAGTTAGGGCACCTGTAGTGTATTTAACTCTTTCTAAAAGTATGAAAAAAATGAGAAATGACATAAAAAAGAAATTTATGTGCCAGCACTCGATATGCCTACTATCTAGCACAAATCATGCCAAAATTCACGGAAAATTTTGGCATGACATTTGCTAAAAATGGACATATCGAGCGCCTGAAATTCACCGGAACAGAAATGAATCAACATTCCGGCGTAACATAGGCCACTCGGATCATTTACCAAAATTGAACCAAAACATCACATGTCCAAATGGCATGTCCAAATTCCAAATATCACATGTCCAGTTCAAATTTGCATATAAATTCAGCCTACCTAAATTCAGCCTACCTAAATTTGCATATAAATTCAACCTAGCTAAATTCATAACTAAATAGATAACCTAATTAACCTACTGCCCTAACTAAAACCTAAGTAAATTAACCAAAGAACCCTAGCTAGTAGAGAGAGGGGGGGTTACAGAGAGTGCAGGGGCGAGGAGGAAGGCCCAACGACGGCCGAGGTTGGGAGGGGAGGAAGCAGAGGAGGGAGGCGTGGCGTGTCGGGGTCGGGGGCGAGCGCCGGGGTCGGGGGCGAGGGCCGGGTCGGGGGCAAGCGCCGGGGTCGGAGGCGAGCACCGGGGCGCGGTGGTGCGACGGGGGAAGAGAGAGTGGGGATTTAGGGGGAAAGAGGCAGGATGAAGCAGAGAGAGGGAGGATTTTGGGTTAAGTGGACGTAGCAGTAGCGCGTTTAGACCAAACGCGCTACTACTAATACAGGTAGCTATAGCGGGTTTTTTGGAAACCGCTACTGCTACCTTGACTAGTTGTAGCTCTTTTTCAGTAAACTGCTACTACTATAACCAGTTTTCCTTTTTCTTTTCCTTTATTTTCTCTCACTTTTTTCCGAGAGCAGTGAACGAAGGGAAGGCGATATATATTGCATCATTTGACGGTTAAATATGTATACAAAATAGATATATATATATATATATATATATATATATATATATATATATATATATATATATATATATTACATCATTTGACCGATAACATACGATTCCTCGGCGTTGACGTTTTCGTTTTTGAGTCAGCTTCTTTCCCTTCTTGTTCATCAAAGAATAATTGAGCCTCTCATTGTGACTTTACCTTTTCCATGGAGTATGATTTTTCTTAGGTAATGTAGTATTGATTCTTCTTTTGACGTATACTTCATCATCATCGTCATCTTCCCTCATTGGGTTGCCGTACTGATCGTAGTCTTCCTCGTTGGCGACTCCATCCATTCCAATGATGTTCCTTTTGCCTCTCCTCACAACAACACGACTGGGATTGTGCGGGTCGGTTATGAAGAAGCATTGTGTCACGTGCTTAGCATGTACCCATGGCTCATTTTTTCGATAGCATTCACGGTAGCGCTCTTGGCGTCGGGTATAGTCATGGTAGTGAAAATCCGGTTTTCTCTTTCAACATTCTTAGCCCATCTGACACAGAACATCGTCGTGTTGTGCAGTCCAGAGTAGTCAAGCTCCCAGATCTCCTCGACCCTTCCATAAAATCGTTCAGTTGCGACGTTGTCGCTGCCGGTCATGCATTCCATCGTCACCCCTGAGTTCTGATCATCACTGTCCTTATCTTTGGCCTCCATGTGGAACGTGTATCCGTTGATATCATATGCCTGATAGGTTACGAGGTTGGGCGAGGGGCCATGTGCTAAGGCGTATATGAGCAATCCGTCCTTAGAGCCCTCCTCCGGGGGATTAGCAATAATATGCTCTTTGAACCAATGCAGGAAAGTGGAGTTGTGCTCTCTAGTAACTTCGGCATCCATCCTGCATACCCCCAGTCATGATACTTCTTTGTGATAATTTCTTTGTGCAGTGCCATGAAAGGATCTACCTCGTCTAGGTGTTGTAGCACTACCAAGTTTGCTCTTTCAAAGTCGATGCGTCGATCTGAGTACGCCACGTGCAGTTCCTTGCGACCGTTGTAGTGACCTTCTCCTTCGAGCCTCCCATCGTGCTTGTTAACGGGCAAACCAACACTAACACCAGGCAGCTGGTCTGCGCCATATAGAAAATTCTCGCAGAACAAGATGCACTCTTGTGTCACATAGCCCTGGACAATGCTTCCATCCGAACGGTACATGTTACGAATGAATCCTTTGATGATCTCATTCATCCTCTCAAACGGCATCATGTTGTGCAGGAATGACAGCCCCAGGTCTATTATGTCATCCACAATATGGACACACAGATGCACCATCACGTCAAAGAACACAGGCAGGAAGTACATCTCAAGCTCATTCAGTATCACAACGATCTCTTCCTATAGCCTTCGGAGCTGCTTCACATTGATCAACTTTAGAGAGATGACGTCAAAAAAGTTGCAGAGACCAATAAGCGCGTGTCACGGACGTGCTTGTCCATTATCCCTCTAAGGGCAACAGGTAGTATCTGCTCATCATCACATGACAGTCATGGGACTTCATCCCGCTGAACCTTTTCTTGTCCGTGTCTAGATATCTTCTTATCTTGCCACAGTAACCGAAACTAACTTTGACTCCGGTAAGGCACTTAAAGAATTAATCGATCTCATTCTGACTTAAGGTGAAGCAAGAAGGGGGGCAATAATCCTCTTTCTTTATTTTCTTGCCCTTCTTCTCCCGTGCCTCTGTCTCTGTCTCTGTCTCGTCTGACATTTTACGGGGCAGCATGTGCAGATCTTCCCTGATTTTCAAATCTTGCAAGTCTTTTCTTGCCTTTGGCCCATCCTTGGTATTATCCGGCATGTTCATCAGTGTTGCGAGCAAGCTCTCAAGGACATTCTTACAGATATGCATTTGATCAAGGCAATGAGGTGTATCGAATTTGTGCCAGTACTCCAAGTCCCAGAACACAGACCTCGTCTTCCATACCTTCAGCAGCGGCTCCGGCGCCTTTCCCATCGTCTTTCCCGGCGCGGGGCACTCCTTCCAGTTTTTCAACAGCTCATCGATTTCGGCACCGCTCCGCTTACGTGGAGGTCCTCGATGCTCAGCGTGACCATTGAATAGATCTCCACAGTTTCTCCACGGGTCTTCCTGCTCAAGCCATCTTCAATGCCCCATGTACACGATTTTCCCAGACCCGCCATCTTTCCTTGACGTTAGCTGCTGAGACGTCGTATCATCCATGCACCGCGTGCATCCGCAATATCCATGCCACACCTGGCCTGCGACATATCCGTAACCGAGATAGTCGTTCACCGTCGTGATCAGCGCGGCTCTCATGTAGAAATACTCGCCTTTGCGGGCGTCCCATGTCTTGGCTGGTGTTTTCCATAACGTCTCTAACTCCTCTTGAAGTAGCCCCAGAAACAAATTAATATTATTTCCTGGTTGTTTCGGCCCTTGAATAAGCATGCTCATGTGAATGTACTTCGACTTCATGCACAACCAGGGAGGAGGTTGTACATCCATACAAACACGGGCCATGTGCTATGGTTGGTGTTCTGGTTGCCAAACGGATTCATGCCATCGGTACACGTGCCAAGCACGATGTTCCTTGCATCACATTCGAAATACCGATAGAAGTTGTTCAACGCTCTCCACTGGCTTCCATCCTTGACGTGTCTCAGCTTCGGATCATCTCCATCGTCGGGCTTCCTCCTCTCCGCGTGCCAGCGCATTAGCTTTGCTTCCTTGGGATCTACAAAATACCGTTGGAGACGGGGAGTGATCGGTAAGTACCACACAACTTTCTGGGGACATTTCTTCCCGGCCTTCTTGTATCGAGAAGCATTGCACACCGGACAACTTGTTTTTTCTGCGTGCTCCTTCCGATAAATTATGCAATCGTTGATGCATGCATGGTATCTAATGTGTGGTAGATCAAGAGGGCACACGATCTTCTTGGCCTCATCAACACTAGTAGGACATAGATTCCCTCGGGAAGAACATCCTTTAGGTACTTGAGATGCTCATCGAGGCTAGTGTCGGTCCATTTGTTTTTAGCCTTCGTCTTCAGGAGTTGGAGCGTGAAACTCAAGCGGGTCACCTCGGGATTGCAGCCATCATAAAATGGAGTGTTCGAGTCTACCACCAGTTGCTGCAGCTTAGCCTCCTCTCTAGAAGTAGCTCTCTAAGTACTCATCTCCTTGCGAAGAAATGCTTGAACATGAGGGTCCCGCACGATTGAACTTAGTACCGAAGAACTCTGCTGCGTGGAGTCCATGTCGTTCTCTCCGCCGCCATGTCCGGCCCCTTCTCCTCCGCCATGTTTCAGCCCCTTCTCCTCCGCCATGTTCGGCCCCTTCTCCGCTACCATGTCCGACCTCTTCACCGCCGCCATTATTGATCGTCTCTTCATCTTGCTCCGTGTCATCATTGCCTGCCCCGTCGGTGTCCTCAACATTGTCATCCTCATATTCAATTATTCACCGAGTATAGCCATCCATGAAACCAATCATGAGCAGGTGTGCTTCGACACGACCATCGTCATGGGGGTTGAGCCAAACTATTCCTTTGCATTTTCGACACGGACATAAAACCTCTGTCCGATTATTTTCTTTCATGCCGTGCACCGCCGACCGCAACCACCTGTCCACCATCGTGAACTCTGCACGGTAATGATAAACAAATTGATTATAAAAATGCGTGCATGCATCAAAGTCATACAAAAATTCGGCATGACCTTCCCTAAAAATAGGACATATATAGATCTAGAGTTTGCCCGAAATTCACCGAAACAGAAATAAATTGACATTTTGGCAAAACATAGGCAACTCAAAAGCACAATTTGGCATCAACTCATGACACACACACAATTTCCATCATATCTCCCAATTATCATATCACACACACATAAACATATTTTCATTTTGCAAAATCATGAAATTTTAATCACCTCTATCTCGAGATCGAGCACATAGTGGAGATGATGATGTAGGGAGATCAAAAGTGCAAAAAGCTATTCTTGACAAAGATAGATCTAGTTAGGGGGCAAATAGGTCACTTAACTAAATGCTACATCTACCTAGCTAGCTAATTTGAGAGGAGACAACTTCAACTAGTGGAGGGGGAAGGAAAAAGAGAAAGGAGATGCATTAATTGAGGTGGTGTAGTTAGCTAGGAGTAATGAAGAGAGAGAAAGGTAGGTAGGAGAGGGAGAGTAATGGGGGAGAAGTATTGAGGAAGAAGAAGAGTGAGAGAGGGAGGATGTGGGAGGTAGGGGAAAAGGAAGAGAGGAGATGGGAGAGGGGAGGACGGGTGGGGAAAGGTGGTGGGCTGGTGCGGCTTAGCAGTAGCGCGGGTCGTAAAACGCGCTGCTGACCAGCCGAAATTAAAAATTCAGCCGCCCGACATATAGCTAAAGTGTATTCGGTCACAAAAGGGGAGCCTTGGCGCTGTGGTAGAGATATTGCCTTGTGACTATAAGGTCACGGGTTCGAGTCCCGAAAACAACCTCAAAGTGGTCGACCCCTTCCCTGGACTCTAAACATAAAAAAGGATGTATGCGACCATGCGCACATTAACTCTTCAGAATGCATATTTATTCAAGACACGTACTTGCTTCAGAGATAGGAAAAAGACTACTTGCAGTACAGATATACTAATTGCTCCATTCACTGTATCATACACGTGTTAGTTGACGCTTACACACAAAACATCAACCAAACACTACGATAACACCAACGGCTTCAATGCAAGGTACAAACAAATAAAAGTCACCTCAACCTTATGCAGCCTGGTACATTTATTGACCTCTGGATTAGCTTAGAGATCTCTGCGATTGGACTGGATGTCATGAACAAAGTGGCATCAGTAGCTCCGATCATCTTCCATAGTATTCTTTCTAAGCTTCACAAGTTGCTCTGCTACTTCTGCCATCTCAGGTCGGCCATCTTGATGTTCTTTTAGACACTTCACTGCTAGCTTGCCCATTTCTTCCAAGATCATGATGTTTTCTTCTGTTACAATCTCTTCATCAAACATTGACCTTCCACTCTGTTCAGTCTCATATATATGGCGAAACTCGATGACGAGGCTACTGCTTTGACCATATACTAGTTGGTTCCTAGATATGAGTTCCAGGAGAACAACTCCAAAGCTGTAGACATCACTCTTTGGTGTTAATAGGCCCGTGTTCCTGAACACCGGGTCCATGTAACCCTTGCACCCAACCACCTTCTGAGAAATTTTTTCCCCCAAGATAAGCAATTTAGATAGCCCAAAATCTGATATTTTTGGTATTAACTTATCATTAAGAAGTATGTTGTCTGGTTTTACATCACCATGCCGTATGTCTTGAGAGTGCATATAGCTTAATCCTTTGGCAGACCGAATTGCGATATCCAATCGTAGCTCTGCCGAGAGTTTTTGCCTTTTGTTGATGTGGAGTATGTCCCTTAGGCTCCCATTGGCGGCAAACTCATACACCAACATTGGAACATCCAACTGGAGGCAGCAACCCATGAGCTTGAGAACATTAGGGTGGTTCATTTTCAATTGGATCATCACTTCCTCGGTAAATTCCTCTATTCTCTCGTCATCTACCTTGATAAAAGATTTAACTGCCACCACTGTTTCATTTACATCAGGTAGAGTTCCTTTGTACACTTTACCAAAATATCCATTACCCAGACACTCTGAATTATTCTGTGTGATTTTATTTAGCTCCTTCTCTGTGAAAATGGTCAGGCCTGTGACCCTTTTAAGTATGTTACCCCCGTTCATTTCAAAATTTTCAGCAAGTTTTTTCTTTTGGTGCATTATGAATGCCAAGAGTAGCGCAACAACCAAGAAGAATACACCTAGGCCGATACCTGCAATAGATCATGTAGAGTTACTTGTAGCAATTTTGTAGAGTTAATTGCACTAGGAGTTACATGTACCAAACATGTTCAGTTTAGTCCACCAAGTTGAAAAAATGGATTTCTTTTACTTAAACACTTGTGTTTTGGGTTAATTTTTGTTGAAACTCAGCCCGGGCACAACACATGGTCCAGTATTTTGTACTAAAAGATCCATTTGCATCTTTGCATATCACATCCATTCTCCCTCTGTATCTAAATAGATAGCAGAAAGTAAGTCAAAAACTCAAGGCTTTCTAAGTTTGAGAAGCATATATATACAAAAATATGAAGATAAACAATACCAAATCGATATTAATATATCCACTGTTAGATAAATTTTACAGGGTATTTATACTTAATATTGTGGTTGTTAACCGTTTCTTCTATATGTTTGGTCAAGCTTATAAATAATTGACATTCTTAATTGATTTATAAGCCATATATTTAGAGACTGAGGGAGTAACTCTCACAGTATCCCCTGCCATTTCTGCCACCATCGCATGTTTCCTCATGTGTTTCCCCTGATGTGGAGGTCACCGACGATGCGGACCTGTTGCACGGCTCCTTCTTTGATGGCTATGACGCGCAGGCGGGTGTCAGATGCCCTCCGTTGTTGTCGCTCGCTTCCCCGGCAGGGTAGGGATGTCAACCGGGTTCCGTTTAATCCCGTTTAAAGTCCACTTATGATATGATAGTTCAAAAAGGGTTTTCGTTTGTTTGAGGAAAATGAACTATCAAGCTAGCAAAAACTAACTAAACGGGATTACGGACGCCATTTATTTGCCACTTACATCCCTACGGCAGGGTGATCGAAATCATGTGGATCATGTGGAGCTTCTTCATTGGTTTGCTACTCGAGGTCGCATGTGCCAACCCCCACGACGCTCTACGGGATCTAGCGAACGGCTGTGTAACGGTGTTTGCAGTGTACTATCACAATACCACTAAATCCATGGTTGTGCCAAAGACCTTGACCACGATGTTATCATCCAACCATTCGGGCTTCCACCGTTCAAGTACCGCAAACTGCCTTCCATCATGTCGATCACCTCGCCGAAGCATCGGGTCTACGCGGTTGTCGGAACACTTACGGACAGAGGTGTTGGTCAACATGTTTGATGTGCTAGAGCCCGAGACACTCCATGCATTGCCGGATGGCGTGTCTCCATCGGGCCGGTACAAACTTGTACCTGTGTGAGGTTAGCATGAATGGAAGAGCAATGCTACACCTAACTTTTTACATGATTATCCAGATGGCAAGTTACGTAAAACTTGTGTAAGTCTTCGTAAGTGTAGGATCATTGATGAATGGAATATCGGGGGCTCCGCCTCCACGCCAGGCCGTGGTCTTGTGAGTATGGTCAGCGCCGGGTCGGAGGAATGTGCCCCACATCTATTAGAGGAAGCGAAGCACACGGCGACTTCTTTTCTCTTGTAAAACTCGGGTCATTCTTTTGGAAAAAGTGGTTTTCTTTACATATTTTTTGCCACATGTGGAGGCCCCCTATGGACACCACAAGTTTCCAACGTTGGGGATAATGGTATTGGTTAGAAATATGCCCATAGAGGCGATAGTAGTCATGATTATACTCCCTCCGATCCTTTTTAGTTCGCATATAAGATTTGTCTAAAGCCAAGCCTCGTAAAGTTTAACCAACTTTATAGAAAAAAAATACCAACATTCATAATATGAAATCAATATCAGTAGATGTGTCATGACTTAAATTTTCATATTGTATAACTTTAGCATATGATAGATGTTTATATTTTTTCATATAAATATGGTCAAACTTTATGAAGTTTGACTTCAGACAATTCTTATATGCAGAGTAAAAAGGACCGGAAGGAGTATTTCTTTGTATCCATGTATTATTCAATTTTCCTTGAGTAATGTAATTTGTATTGGTCGGCAAGTATGTGACTTATTTATGAAACTATATACTTGAACGATTGTGCTGAAACGGGTACCTAGTCGGAATTCATGTGAGGACACATATAGGAATTCTAGACTAGCACGTGTATTGGCTGATGACCATGTTTCGCATAGGCCATGGACATGGAGACGTCAAACCAATACCGTGAACACGTGGTACGGATTGGTGTTGGACAGACCCAACTTGAGACACATCAGGAATGCTTATATTTATCTCTTGGTCGACCCGCTCTCGAGTCGCTCCTGCGGGCAACTCAGGGAGCCAACCCTAGCGCAGCCGCTCCCCAGCCCCCCTTCCCGGCCTCCCTCCCCTTGCCGCCGCCGGTCACGTCGCCGGCCAAAGGCCGCGTCGCGTAGGCGGCGGCGGCGCGTCTTCTTCCAGCGCGCCGGAGGCTTGCGTTGCGGGGTGCGGCCTTCTGCGTCGTTCGCGGCGGTCGGCGCCCGTCTTCGGGCTCTACTCCCTCCCCCCGGCACGCTGGCGTCCCGGTGGTCCTGCCCCCCCCCCCCCCCCTCCCCCTCCTGGCGGCGGCTTTTGGGGTTCCGGGGGAGGGGGCCTTGCTGGCGGCGGATCTGGGTGCCCCTGTCCAGATCCGAATGGTGGCGACGGCAGTCGTGTGGGTGGCGGCGACGACCTGGCTAAGGTGGTGGCAGGGCGGCCGGCGGTCTGGTTGCTCCTTGCGGGGTGGCGGGGCACCGGGCGTCCATGGCCGAGGGATGGGCTGCGTCTTCGGCGGCGTGTCGCAGCTGCTGCAAAGTGGCTCGGGGTTGCTCCTCGGGGTCTCGGCATGGATGTGGGCTGCCGCGGCGTGGTGGTAGCTCATGGTGGTGGTCTGGATCGTTTCACGTCAGCGGCTGGTCTCCTCCGGCGTTGGCCATCGGTGAGCGGCCTTTTACGACCTTCGATTCCTCCCCTCGTCGTCCGGGTTCTACCCTCGTCATATGGCTGGACCGCTCCCAGTTGCGGTCCATTGCTCGTCTCGCGCCCGGCAGCACGACCGAGCTCGTCTCACGTCCGGCGGCAGGACCGAGCTCGTCTCGCGCCCGGCAGCAGGACCGACCTCGTCTCGTGTCCGGCAGCAGGACCGAGCTTGTCTTGCACCCGGTGCAGCAGGACGGGTGATGGAGGCCTTTTTTGGGTCGGCCCTTTGGGTCTCGGCACCGGGGGCCGTCTAGGGGTGTGTAAAGGAGCGACCTTTCCACTCATCTCTTTGGTTGGGGTAGCGACGGGTCTCGGGTGCGGTGGTGTCAAGGTCTTGGATGTCGGGGCGGCGGCCCTGGTGGTGGTAGCGTGGTGCTCATGGGCAGAGCCCGTGGCTTGGTGCTGCTCGGTGACCATGACCGTGTGGGCGGCATGGTGGCAGGGGTGTGGCGTTCGGTGGCGGTGAGTGTTTGCTGGGGTGAAAACCTGTTCTATCCTCGGACGGACCGGTGGCAGCGTAGCGCGTTACCTTCTTAAAGGCGTCGTTGCGGCTGTCACCGGTCATCGTGTCGCTCCAGGGGAAACTCTGACCCCCGAGTCAGGCGGCGGCGGCACGCTAGCGTCGTAACCTTCTTGGAGGCGCCGCCTTGGAGCTCACGGTTCGTCATATGCGGCTTCATCTCTTCGCGGTGGCGTGTTCACGGTGGAGGTCCCCCCTATGTATCCCGCCTTGGGTGTGTGCGTGTGTTGTCGTGGGATGTGTTTCTACTTGAGCTGTGGTTGATGTGTGCTTTATATGTAAAGCGGGGCGAAAGCCTTTTTCCAGTATATTTATCTCTTACAATGTGTATGTGATGTCTTTAGACCAAAGACTAATTTTTGTAATTAAGATGTGTGGTGGCTTACTAGGGGTTGCCAAACGCTGCTCAGTAATCGGATAGTTATAAATGGTGTTTTGTTTTATTTTGCATAAAGCATGCTTTGAGTCAGTCAGTGAACAGGGGATTTCCCCCTCCCTTCATTGTAGGACATATCTTTAGGTCCCTCGGTTGGATCTAGAATGCATCGTTGTACCACTTAAGTTTAAGATTTAGCCTAATAAATGATTATGTCCTCAAGAGAGAAAGGTTGAGTTTTTTTGCATGGTAATACGTGTCTCATTTATATAGAATAAAGATCAAGTTACAAGGCACGTAAGCACCGACCATACATGACTGAAAAGATAGGAAAATCCTATGCAAAATACCAGCGCCTGTCCCTTTTCTTCGACACCACCGAAGCGGTGACCAAAGGGTAAGAAGACAGATCACCTCTTCGCCCAAACTCGACGTGGCTCCATCGCTGATCAGCAGCTTTATGGACCTCCAAAGTAGTTTGCCAAAAGTAAAACCATAGCCGTTGAAAGAATCAGGCCGGGGCAACATGTCCCCGGACACACCATCGAACTTCAGAACTGACACCCTCGCATGACGACGACGTCGGAGAAGGAAATCAGAACCGCCCGCCTTCGACCACAGACCCAACACAAGATACTCCATCTTCCAACTGTCACTTGCGTAGACAACCGCCTGCGCGTACTCCTGAACGACAAAACCTCCCTGCTCCACCATGATGTCGGAGACAACGCCACAGCAACGGGGACAGAGCAGAAGGAGAGACACACCTGATGGAGTCGCCGCCGCCGCCTCGCCAACACCATCCATGAACCCTAACGCTGTCGATCTGAGGGATCGACAGAGACACGATGCCATCAACTCCGAGACGCCGCCATGAAAGACACCGCCGGTATGGGAGTGGGGTTGAGGCAGATTTATTCGTCCGGACGTCGCTCCCACCACCCCAACGACGCACCACGACCTACGAATCCAAAACCTAACTACAGAACGAAGGAACGGGGTCCCTCCTCCCTCCTGCCGCCGGAGCAGCGGCCGAAGGGAGAGGGGGCCAACGCATCGGCCGGTGGAGATCGGAGGAAAAGAGTCGCCTCGCCCTAGTCGCCTGGTGGCGGCGGCAGCTAGGGTAGGAAAACGATTGATCGTGTCCGACTAAGAAAGGTTGAGTTTGAGCGTGACAAAAATCACGAGTCAAACGGGGGGGGGGGGGGGGGCGATTGATCGTGTCCGACTAAGAAAGGTTGAGTTTGAGCGTCACAAAAATCACGAGTCAAACGGGATAGTCTCGTAGGCAATACTAGCAAATTTGCCCGTGCGTTGCAACGGGAGAAAAAATATTACATTTTTTGAGGGTAAAAGTATTAGATTATACAGGTGGGATAGATATAAAAAAAATCTGAATCAAATGTCCGGATGAGATAAGGACTTTTAAAATGTCATTTCACAAACTATGCCCGAGTGATGTCATGATGAGGTAAGATACTTTTAAAGAGTCATTTAAAAAATGTGATGGTCTTATCACGACTTGATCTCCTAAGGCGTCACAACGAAAAAAAATCCACTGAGCAAACTGCATTGATGGACACTGTCTGAGCTAGACTGATAAATGATGTGTCTCACCCTGACCTGGAGTAGTGGTGTTTCTCACAATCAGTATTATCACGCCAGAATAAACATAGTTGTGTACGGAGGCAAAATAGAAATTCAGTTAGTTTCATATAGCTTACAAAAAGTAACCCACAGAAAGTTGTGTCAATTTTAGGGGGCTCAACGTTGTACAAGTTAGGAAAACCTTTTTTTACCCGACGCAAGGGACTAAATAAAATCATAAAATGACCTCTACAGATCTCCTAATAAAACTTGAACGTAAGCGACGGTTCGTTATGTTCATTATTTATGGATCTATTTCAATTTTGTGAACATATTCTAAAATTTCATGGACATTTTTTTAAACTCCCGAATATGTTTTGAATAATATTATTTTAGAAAGCATGAACATTTCTCATTTCATGACATTTATTTGAAATCGTGATCTTTTTTGTAATATACGAACAATTTTTTGTAATCGCGATCATTTTATGAGTTTTCAAATATTTTTTGAATTCACAAACAATTTATGATTTCTCAACTTTTTTAAAATCACAACTTTTAAAATTTGGTTATTTTATAAATCAAAAATTAATTTTAAAAAGGAAAAACTAAAAGAAAAATGAGAAATTAAAAAGGAAAAAACAAAATAGGAAAACGATGTGTACCACCTAGAACTGAGCCGGCCCATTAATTAGGGAAGCATGTGCGTTTGCGATGGAAAAAAAGTAACCCACAGAAAGTTGTGTCAATTTTAGGGGGCTCAACGTTGTACAAGTTAGGAAAACCTTTTTTTACCCGACGCAAGGGACTAAATAAAATCATAAAATGACCTCTACAGATCTCCTAATAAAACTTGAACGTAAGCGACGGTTCGTTATGTTCATTATTTATGGATCTATTTCAATTTTGTGAACATATTCTAAAATTTCATGGACATTTTTTTAAACTCCCGAATATGTTTTGAATAATATTATTTTAGAAAGCATGAACATTTCTCATTTCATGACATTTATTTGAAATCGTGATCTTTTTTGTAATATACGAACATTTTTTTGTAATCGCGATCATTTGATGAGTTTTCAAATATTTTTTGAATTCACAAACAATTTATGATTTCTCAACTTTTTTAAAATCACAACTTTTAAAATTTGGTTATTTTATAAATCAAAAATTAATTTTAAAAAGGAAAAACTAAAAGAAAAATGAGAAATTAAAAAGGAAAAAACAAAATAGGAAAACGATGTGTACCACCTAGAACTGAGCCGGCCCATTAATTAGGGAAGCATGTGCGTTTGCGATGGAAAAAAAGGAGAGAAAGGAGGTAGTGCTAGGGGTCGAACTCTGGTCTCTCACAGGCAGGGCGGCGATCACACCCACTATGCCACTGGGGTGATCCTGTTGTATAAATGTAGCGGCATCTAATTACACAAACCGAGCGCGATTTTTAAAAAAGAAGCGAACTGTTTTTTCCACTTACAGGTGGCATAGTGGGTAATTTATGCCAACTTCAGGGGTAATTTTAATGACGGACGACAGAAACCTGATTTTCTTTATTATTAGGTAAAGATTGTGTCGTCCGATATGATCGTCATGTATGTTTGGGAGTTGACACGTCATGGTAGGATACATTACCAACTTGTGACCAGGGGCGTAGGGAGGGGAATATAGCCGTATACGCCCATGGCGTCAGTTATTGCTAAGCGACCCCACTGCCTCCACTTTCCCTTATGGTTTTAGAAATCCTAGGGCGCCCCTGCCTCCTTCACTATAGTTTAAAATAAAGTCCATTTTACTATCCTAAAAAAAGTTGATGGTTTATATAACCCCCGATCTTTATTTCTGCTCCCTTCACCCCCTAAACAATCTCATACCGGACGAAATCAGTCCCTGGATGGTTTGACTCGTATGGGCGGTGATGTGGCAATAGTTTATGTTGGTTTTGACATGTGGGTGGGCCTCCCTCATGTGGACCGGCCTTTATGCTCGCCTGCCCTCCCGAGCATCGCCCCCTCGCGCCCGACCCCGCCGCCTCCGGCCGACCCCGGTGACCATAGGAGTTCCAAGCCGCCGCCCTGCTTCTCCTTCCTCCCTTCTCCTTCCTCTCCCTCTCTCTTCCCTCGCATCTCTCTCAAGTATAGATCATGCCGCCATGAGAAGCTCGTCGTCGTACCATCTTCACACCGCTGTCGGACTCTAGATCCGGCCGGAACCAGATGAGCTTGGGCCGCCACCCTCGGATCTGACCGTCCCTTGCCTCCCCGCGCCGCCTGCAGTGCTGCCGCCTCCACGTCCATGGCCGGCCCTTGCTGCCGCATCGACACCCATGGTCGGCCGCCTCTGGTCGACAAAAGACCACGACCACCGCAGCTGCCTTGACCGCCCCCCGGCCTCCTCTACACACAGCTGCGCCTGAGCACGGCCCTACCGATGCGCCGCCGCTGAAGCCCTCCACGCCGGCTACCTTTGAGCATGACCGTGCCGATGTAGCATTTAGGTTGACTAGGGTTAGTCTGGGACATTGACATGAAGGTCCCCTTTTGTTAATGATGTAGTTAGGGCTAAATTAGTCCCTTGTTAATCTCTGTGCAACCGAGATGTGAGTCACATGTGTCATATTTGACTTGGCTCAGTCAGCATTGACCAGGCCCAATAGTCAATGAGAGTGTCTAGCTAAGAGGGACCCAATCGCATGCCAAATACCGCCTTTGACTGTGTCCACTTCAGCATCCGGTATGGGCAAAACCAGCCAGGGACATTTTTTGACTGGTTTGGGATTGTTTAGGGGGGTAAAGGAACTGAAAAAAAGATCAGGGGATTATGTGAATCACCAACTTTTTTCTAGTTTAAAGTAGCTAGCACATCTCCACCCAACCGACACTGATCCCATATGTATGTGTGGACTCCAAGAGTTATTGTAACTGCGACGCTTGGATGATCACTCGATAGATCCGCGAGGAGGAGATGTCCATCGCCAATTCTTCTTCCGCAAATGAGACTGCTCGTCTGGTGGTAATACTGCAACATGCTTGCGTGTTCACAATAGAATGTTTTGATTTGCATTACCATAGCGTACCATGTTTCCTTGTAGTGTCATCAGTACGATGGGTGGCATCGGTGAGGTAGTCCAAGACACTTGCGCTAGCTCTGTCTGTTGCACTATTTCCGGCCTCGTCCTTCCTCGCCTCGGGCAACAATGGTGTTGGATAGGCCCAACTTATGAAAGACTGCGAGACCACATCGTCAATACGTTGCCGATATTTTTGTATAAAATGTTAACCTTTACTTGCGTCCTTATACCATGAGAATATGGTATACCCGGATATTGAATGGTTACTTTGGGGGTGGCCAAACATCATTCCATAAATGGGTGATTATAAAGGTAACTTTCAGTTATACCGGAAATTATGATGTGGTGTTCGATATGTTAAGAATGAGATTTGCTCCTCCAGCGATGGAGAAATACACTCTAGGACCACTCGGTATTATGATGTCCACCATCGCTTGGACAAGCATAGTGGCTAAGGTGTTAGTCATGGGGATGTCAAAATATAGTAATGAGAAAAGAGTACAATCCAGTAACGAGGATAACTAGTATAGTGATCAAAGTGTTGATCATGGGGATACCATAAAAGTCTCGTCTCGGGCTTTTAACGCATCACAAAGCAAAGGTAATATTATACGATAACCAAAGATTTGCTTGATAAACATCTTCGTTGATATGCGGGAATTATTATGGGTGTCCACATCCCACTAATAATTATTGACCGGAAGGTGTTATGGACAAACCGCATATTATAGAACATATAGGGTCATGCGCTTAATGACTAGCGGTATGCAGAATTAGAATATAGTAGATAATGAGAGAATGGGTTCCGACGGTGTTCTGGGATGTCCCAATGATGGTCGGGATTGTCCCAGAAATTACCAGATGGGCGTGGAAGCTTTTGGAAGGTTCCCGCGATCTACAGCTGGTTCGGTGGACTGATGGTGACACGGGCGTGCCCTCTAGTTTATTTGCCGAATCCAATTGATCATGAGTGTCCCTCTTCGTTCACAGTCTTTCTTTCCTTTCGAATCCATTTGTTCCAATCTAACCAAATAGCAATTCATTGAAATCATTCGGGTCACCTCTTTTTTAAGCACTTGACCAAGCCTCAACATTTTGGAAGGGTCCTAGGTGGTAGGGCTCTCTATGCCTTGGGGGCAAGGCCCCACATGGGACCAAAGTTAGACGTCATCCCCTTTTCTTGGGGGGCAAGCCACCCAAGAGGTGGAGGCCTAGCAGACTCCCCTCCGAGCTCATCCGACCCCCCCCCCTTCCACCTACCAATCAATATATATGTGGGGTGGATCACTAGGGAGGAGCACCAAAAGCCCCATGACGTCCGAATCCCCTCTCCCTGCATGCTTCCCTAAGCCATGTCTCTCTCCCTTTAGTTCTAGTTGGGGAACTGCTAGGCTCCTCCTCTCCCTCTAGTTTTCTCTATAGTTCTTTGTGCTGGGTCCACGAAGTGATCTGGTACCTCTAGATTGGTACGTGTGGTTACACCAGAGGCGTTGTACACTTAGATGCTAGATTGGCAAATCGTCCCTAAGAAATTCTCACGGCTCATAGGTATAACCTAGCTACGGGGATCGACATACTTCACCAACTCTTCTTCCTCTACTTCTATTGCATGAATTGTTGGTGAGATTATCATTACTTATACCTCCATAGTGTTCCTGGGGTTGGATTGTGCAGGTAATTTATTTTGTTGCGTAGCACGTTCCTATACAGAACTCGCACGAACCACCACTCCCCACCAGCCTCGAATGAGCACGAGAGAGCATCCTGGTCATGCTCCTGCCAGCGGAAAGCCATGAAGGCACCGCCCAGCCAACCAGCGACGACAGGTGAGCCAAGCATATGAAAGTTTTGGCGCCTAATTATGAAGTTGAAGGTCAGATAAGATGGGATTTTGAGAGCTCGGGTCAATACACTTCAAGGGCGGCATACCGCCTATAGTTCCTGGAATCGAAGAAGGAACACTTCCGGGAAGTTGCCTGGGAGGCTTGAGCGCCTGGAAATCTTAAGATCTTTGCGTTGCTGCACCGAGATCTCAAGTGGTGCAATGACCGCCTCCAATGTTGTGGTTGGGAGAACAACTATTGCTGTCAGTTCTGCCTATGCAATTTGGAATGTTCAGAGCACCTCTTCTAGCGCTGCAATTTCCATAGGAGAACGGTTCTTTGTAGCCCGAGCTACATGGTACCCACTATCGTGGGCGTCCAATGTGGGCATCAGTGCATGGAGATCTGTGCTGAATTAGCAGCTGTGGCAGGCAGTAAACGCATCATAGTCTGGCGCCAGAATACCTTTGATGGGCTGGGTACTGTACCTGATATGATGTGGCATGGGCCCGTCAGACAAGCCCCAGCTGCTTTTCTGCCACCTCCTGTCACCTATCTTTCGCACGGTCTCTCCTTTGATTTCTCCTCACAGCCACGTTTTCTCTCTCTCATCTCTAACACGCCAGAGATTGGGCGATTTCTCTCCTCCCATTTGATTGTCTGTTCTCTCTCCCATTTTCTAATTATTCCTCTCTCTACTGCTCACACGCCATGCATTTGGAATCTTGGATGAAGCATCTGCATGTGTTGTGTGGGGCAGAGCTCTTCACGTGGGATGCATGGGAAAGGTAAATTGTGAGAGACGCTGCCAAAAAGATGGGGCTGGTCAACTCCTGCTAATGACTCTGGAGTAGTCAGACGCCAGCTCGTGTTTCTCCTAGCTGTACAGATCACGACGCGAAAATGGATGGTCATGATAGCAGGTACCACAGAGCTAGAGCTACAATGCAACTTTCTCTTTCCATAGATTTCTGGATCTTTCAAAAAAATGTTTCGGCGCCCACGGATTCGATTAGGAGGGGCCGATCAGCTGCACCACGCGTGCTCAACCCCTTAGTGTAGTCTCCTGCCGCCACACTTCTCATGCGTCTGCCCGCCGCCGGTACTCTGGTGTGCCATCCTAGCTTCTAGGGTATGAATTGGCCAACCAAGTAGGTGACCCCAGCTGCCCAATGGACCGAGGGACCGCCGCGAGAGAATGCCCCGCCTCCGCGGTCAACCACTCGGGCTTCGCCTAGCATTGTCCTCTGGCGGCGGAGCGACGAGAGGGAGAGGAATGGGGGGTTGGTGGTGCTGCTTGGTTTATGTGATCGTTACCGAGCCTCCCTAGGCCGGAAGACATGGGGCCACATTTAATTAATGGATGGTGAATTATTGTCAGTAGCAAATGGCCCTAGTGAGAGCTTCTATGCCTGGCGCTTCCATCCGTTCCCTTCTCCCCCTCCGTGGCAACCCTGACTTTCCCATCTTTTTATCGATAGCACTTGAAGACCTTGGCGTACGTCATCCTCAATGACCATGGACCCAGGAATCGATGCGGGCAACATCGTGACCCTCCCCGCTCACATTTGGTGCAAGCAGATTAATTTTTAGGAGGCCCATGCAGTGTTCTTTCACAGGCAATGCCACCGTGACCATTCGGGCACGGGCTCACAGAAGAAGATTGTTTTGTTTTGAGGGTACAGAAGAAGACTAAGATCGTAGAGCCCAGACAACAGATAAATCTCCAATCACGAGTAGGCACAATCAGCAAATAAACCATACATTATGTTTTAATAATGACTAGTGAGGGCCATTCGTACAATTTCTTTGACCACGGGGGGTTTCCGTTGAAACTACAGTGACAAGTGTCTGTTCCATGGTGATTTTGGAGGAAAATGAACCGGTAAGGCAAGTCGCTGGGCGAAAAAAGAAACGTTTTAAAACTACGTAGCTAAATAGAAGATGCCGAGCTAGTTCATGCAGTCCAGCACAATTAACTTATCTTTTTATTATCTACTATTTTAACTAAACAAAGAGACAAGTTAACCCACCCATTTTTTAATCTCTATAATATATATGATCCTTTGCAGATGATAATGTGTGTCCACACCATACAAAAGAGTAGCTAGCTGTCAAATTACTGTACATATCTTTTTGTTTTATTTCGTTTGGGGGATAGCATCGACCCTTAGACAAATGCCCATATCGATTTTGCAAGAGTTAGAAATTAATAACCAGCAAAGCAGTTTTAACCTTATATACCGTGGGATCGATCATTTATAGCTAGGAAATAATTTTAATATAAAACGAATATGCATACCTATAGCAATCCTCGCCTGAAGTGGGAATGTTGGATTGCATGGATTTTCTTTTGGATCACCATTACTATGGTAGCCGGGAGGACATTTGCAATCATATGAACCCTCGGTATCATCGCATACACCATTACATGGAAATTGATCCCGTGGACGTGCACATTCATCTATATCTGCAACATTAATCAGCGAATCAACCATAAGATAATGATTAATGAATGTTCAAATTTGATCAATGATTAGCTAACATTTGTGCGTTATAAGACAATATAGCGATCACAATTGAAAAGAGTTAATTGCAGAAAATCATCAGCAACGGCGGCGGCGAGCTGCTGTAGCAACACTCAGCAGCTACAGGAGGCAGCACACAGCAGCCGTCCTCAGGTGCTTGTCTACGTGCGCCGCCCGACAACAACCAGCTAGCCGGGAACAAGGGCTTGATTGTTTTTCTGTTTTAGATCCAGGGTGTGTTGGTAATTTATTTTTTTTGCTAAGTTAGCTCCTTACAATCCGGCCCATAGTTTTAAATAGCCGGCTAGCTATAGCCCGCTATAGCCTTTTCAGCAGGGTGCCGCTAAATGGTCGCCTTTACAAATAGCCCGATATAGCTCCGCTATAGCTGATTTGAATGTCCGCCCTATTTTCCATAGCCCGCTATTTAAAACATTGATCCGGCCCCACTTGTTAGAGAGTGATCAATTGGGCCAAATCACCTGATCAATGCATTTTGCAAAAAAAAAAATATATATTACTAGGAACGTGGTGACTATTGCAAAAAAAATTAAGGACGAGATATTTTTTCCAAAGCTAACCGCAATGTGGTGGTTTTCCGCTTTCAACTCCAATTCAAAGTGATTTTAAATATGAATATGATGATACTACTTTTGTGTCATGCTCCCTCTTCGAAAATATAAGGTGTACTGCAACACCTTATATCATTCCGAGTAATTTTTTTCCCAGAAGTCAAACAGTGCATGTTTGACCAAATTTGCAGAAAAATGTATTAATATCGATACCAAATTTGTATCATTGGATCCATCATGATAAGTATTTCTATATTTTATTTATTTAGTATTGTGGATGTTGATACGTTGTTCTATAATCTTGGTCAAACATACTTGTGTTTGACTTGCATGAAAATTGATGCACCTTATATTCTGGAACAGTGGGAGTTAAACTAAAAAATTATTAGTGTAAATTTAAAAAGAAGGCACTTCACCTATTTATTTTTGCCCCACATGTAAACTTTGGCTTAAGTTAAACTTCACAAGTTTGATCAAATTTACAGGGAAAAATAAAAACATTCACAAATTAAGCGGTCATTTTAATTATAACACCCCAAAAGCAGAACGAATTGAGCAACCTCTTTCCAAACGCGGCCACAAGCAGAAACAGACGCTTACTTGTACATCCATTGGGAAGATACGGGTTGCCCTCGTAGCCTCCGGTGCAGTTGCAGACATATCCGGGGCCATTGTTGGAGTTGACGCACTCGCTGTGGTCGCTGACGCAGGTGTACTCAGGCATGCTGGCCGCCTCGGCGCACGTCAGGGAACTCCTGCCGTTGCCACGCATGGCCCAGTCTAGCAGCATCGGCAATTTCCTGCCAATCGTCGTAATATCGAGGTCGGCCGCACTGAAATTGTAGTAGTCTTTCACCGCGAGGAAAGCGAAGTCGCAGGGGCAGAACGTCTGGTTGGCGTGCGACCAAACGCCACCGCCGGCGAACCGCATGCTGTTGTCCGTCAGCCCCGGCGGTATGTTGACGTGGCAACAGCCGACTCCGGCGCAGGCGCCGTCCTGCACGCTCTTGGAGTCGTTTGCATAGGCGACACATCCCGCGTAGTAAGCGAATCTGTGGCGGCCACTCGGCCCGCCGGCGGTAAAGATGAGGGTGTTGCAGCCAAGGATGATGAGTTCGTTTCCAGTGTTGAAGATGCGGTAGACACCGGCCGAGTTGAAGTCCACGCCGCCGTCGTATGCGTGAGTGACTTTATCATCGGGGCTGTAGCACCGGTATGCCACCGGCAGCATCACCTTTGCCTCTGGACGCGGTGTCACGGCCAGGCTTAGCACCTGATACTGGCTGGTACTGTTTCCCAGAATGGTCATATTGCCGATGCACTTGATCTCGAAGCCCGGGCGGTAGCAGCCTGGGCCGATGCCAAATGGGTAAGGGACGTCGACGCCACCGCCACAACTCGGTTGGCACTCTGGCTTCAAGGTGAGGCTCTTAGCGGTGGCCGCGAGTGCCGTAAGAAGCAACGCAGGCAGCAAGAATGGCGTCAACATTATATTTATGCTTTTTTTCACAATAAAGCTACTTCCAGCAAAGAAACTGAGAAGGTACCTGAATATGCAAGCATGTCAAACAATTATGCAGTGTTTCAGTTGCAAACATGTGCAGTTTCAGCGAAGAAACAGAGAAAGTACCTGAATATGTGAAAATACTTGCAATGAACTCTCATATTACAGAGTGCTCCAGGGACAGTACAAAGTTGTTTTTATAGATGACAACAATCAAAGACAACCAGTTTTCACTCAGTTCCTCGACCTGCATCACCCCATGCAGAATGGATCAGATGATAAAGAAGATAAGTGAGAGGAAAAGAAACTGGCAAATTCTTGGGGCATGACCATACCGTAGCAGGTAGCAGCATAATATCATGCAGTTCAGATGAACCGGAGAGTGAATGGATGGATTGTTGGGATGAGCATTTGCCTACACAACCTGTCTTGCATGGCAATTGGCAAGCATATGCAGGTACAAGGAAGGCAAAGCATTATTGCAGTGGACAAGTATAACTTGCTTGACCAGCCTTCCTGATGGACTAAACGTTTAGGACGCGTTTGGTTCACCTCAGGTATCGTATTCAACTTTGTAATCATACTGCACTATATTAAACTAGTTGGCTAGTTGCATTGCAAGATGCTCTCAAACCGTAGGAAATAGCAGAATATTATCAACTGGAAAATAACAGAACGACATGGCTGCTCGGCGTGGCTTCCTGAGTCACCGAACGACAGTCTATTCAAAACCTACTCGGCGTGGCTTCCTGAGTCCCCGAACCTGGCTGCTTAATCTCAATTAGTTATCTATATATATATATATATATATATATATATATATATATATATATATATATAGTTGCAGGTACAGAGTTGGCATAGTTGCGCTAGTGTCTGCTAACCCCCAATAGAAATTAGAGAACTCTTGATTAGTTAGCACTAGCTACTATTTATTGTACTATAAAATGTCACCATTAGTATATTTTCTAGCTTCGTCCCTGACTAGTTGACTAGAAATATAAGATTGTTGAGATCAGTACTTTGATCTAAATGATCTTATATTTCTTTACAGAGGAAGTACTTTGATAACCGTTCTATTGGGTATCTTCTTTCCCAAATTCGAAAATTTTCAAATGATAAAATATTCCAAGTGAAACCTGAACATTAAAAAATGGGCTTGGTTAATTTCAAGCCAGGCTGAAAAAGATGACTCTTCTCGGAAAACAAAGAGATAATGACAATGACACAGGAGATGCAAAACAAATACCCAAATAGGGGCAATAAGTAATAAGCAGTTGATCAAAATTTACAAAAAGTTAGTGAACCAATGCACGGAAAAAAAGGTTTACTACCTATAACTATGGAAAAACCTCCTCTGTTTACAGTTGAGGCTCTTCGGATGTATGTGTTGGCAGCTAATAGTAATAAGCATCACCAAAGCTTTTGTGAAGTTGGAATTTCTGAACTGTCATCTGGCCCATTCAAGGGCACGTTCAGCAGGCTAAGTAATTCAGGTACAAGTAGAATCTGAGACGTTGTACACCCGTCACCCATGATCCTCGTTCCCATGACTCAAGGACATGGATCCAAAACTAACAAGAAAACAGAGGTGCGAACCAGCCGCGTTAGTCGCGGCGCTGGCCGCCTGGACGTTCAGAAAGCAACTGATCAGTGATGCGGGAACCAATTTGCGGTTGGATAGTTAGGACGACCGTGGTATCCCCAACGGGAGCGACTATAGGTAAGTCGACTGATCTTATTTTTGGGTCAGTCGAGTCGACAAACAACACTTGTGTTTGGTAGCCAGCCCATTCCAGATTCGCTATGCATGCACACATTTCACACGCGTGCATGATATGTATCTACGCATGCATGCATGTACGCATGGTGCATTCTGCATGCATAAGCACGGACGCATGATACATACGTCCTCCTTTTCATCCAAACTAATTTGTGGTACGTAGTAATTATATGCTGCTTTGTGTGCCTGCTTTTGTTGTTGAGCCGAGGAGTACTATGATTGATGGATTAGCCTTGTGCCTAACCTCAAGCAAGTTGCACTCCTACACCATCAACCGTACACCCCACCACCACCACCCCCTCAGAAACAAAATGAATAATGATAAAACTTGCACACAATATGTACAAAAATTATGTTTTTTTATAATATGCAAGAGTAAACATATGTTAGTGGAACTTTTGCAAAAAAGATGTTTTCTCATAAGAAATGAATTAGTGGAGTTGATGATGCCCTTAAAGAAGAAACCAAAAAAATAGAAAAAAAATCATACTAATGAAGTCTTCTAAGCTAAAATGAATCATTGGTATTTAATATTACCCTTGAAGAATAAAGAAAATAAAAAAATCTGAACGTTGACAGTACCTTTTAAGAAGAAAGGCAATAAAAACCAAGTAATGGCAATATTTGCACGCAATTTACACGAAAATTGCACTCTTTATAATATGCAAGAATAAAGGTATTACCCTTAAAGAAAGAAAATGAAAATGAAAACAAAATAATAAACTTTTCTAGGGAAGAATAAAACCATTTAAGAAGAAAGAAAACAAATCAAAAACAAAATAATGAAATTTTCTAGGGAAGATGGAAACCCTTTAAAAAGAAAGAAAATAAAAAACAACAACAAAACAAAATAATGAAGCTAAAGAATGAAACCCTTTAAGAAGAAAGAAAAATAACAAAGCAAAAACAAAAACAAAATAATGAAGTTTTCTATGGAAGAATGAAACCCTTTAAGAAAACAAAATACAAAAACTAAAACAAAAACAAAATAATGAAGTTTTCTATGTAAGAATGAAACCATTTAAGAAGAAACAAAATATATAAAAACAAATACTGAATAGGGGGAAATGAAATCCCTTAGAAGAAAGAAAAATAAAAAATAACTTGCACACAACTATGCGTTGAAATTGCACTTCTGTAATATGCCAAAAATAAGCATATACAGTGCATTTTTGCTCTCTACTATAATTTACACACATGGTGTATCATACTTGCGTGTATACTTACTTACAAACACAAAAATGAAGGTAGTTTTTTCTAAGAAGAAATGAAGTATAGTGGCATTGGTACAACCCTTTAAGAAGAAAGGAATTCAAAAATAATAATGATGCAATTTGCACACAATTTACACATAAATTGCAGTTTTTTAGTTATCTAAGAATAAACATATAATAGTGAATTTTACCTAAAAACGAAGTTTTTTAAACAAGGAACGAATAAGTGGCATTGGTATCATCCTTGTAAATAGTAAATGAATTAAAAACTAAACATGGTAAAACAAATAAAGTTTTCTAAGAGGGAATAAATTAGCGACATTGGTATTACTCTTAAGAAGAAAGAAAATAAGGAAAAAACTTGCACACAACTTTGCAGTGAAATTGCATTTTTTTTTTATAATATGCAGTGAATTCACATATAATAACATACAATTTACACACATATTGAGTAGTTTCATGCATACATACACATAATAACAGAAAAATGTATTTAATTAGCGAAACATAACACAAAACAATTAGCATTGGTATTACCCTTAAAGAATAAAGAAAATAAAAAACAAAAAAATCACAAAATTAGCACAAAATGCAGTTTTTATAATATGTAGAATAAATATATAAGAATGAAGTTGCCGTATTGTAATGTAATTTGTACATGTAGTACTTGCATGTATACATTTTCACGCACTCAACATCCGAAAATACACGTAAAGAAAAAACTCAACTGAAAAATAAAAATAAAAATCTACACATGCAAAAAACAAAAGCAAACCCATGGGAAAAAAGCGTGCACGCACCAAAATTCAGCCCCAGAATGAAATCGACTGACCAAAATAGGTGTCAATCAAATCCAAACAGCCCAATACCACCAGCAAAACATGATAGAAAAAAAAACTACACAAATCTTAAAGCACAATTCAAGGGCCATAAAATCGATTGACCACAAAATAAAAATTCAGCTGACTGAAATCTAGCTAAAGTGATCCCCAACCTACCAGAGTTCAAATCCTAGACTTTGACATTACTGCTCACATTTCTCAGCAATGCGCGTTCAATGAAGGAGACATTCATGTCGACTACAAAGGCGTCTAGGGTGACTTCGTCAATCTCAAAAAGATATGCTGGCCCGGACACTTGGATGTTCATAGTGATATGATGTGCGTGTTACATATATAGGGGTGAGTATATGTGCTTATGTATGAGCTTCTGCGTTTGTAATATGCAGAAAAATGATGGAGTATGTGCCAAGGGGCTCCCGCTTAACCCGCTACCAGGCATCGTAATCAGCCACATTTTTTTCAATAAAGCGCATTTTTATTACTAAAAAATGTAGCATCAAGCTCATACATAACATTATATGTAACACTCTGCCTCTACATAATTAGGATACACACAGCCAATCCCCAAGAGTATGACAAAACAAAATAAAGAAAACCGACAAAACAACAGCAGTAGAGTCCTATAGACCGACACTATGATTATCTCGAAGGTGATGGTCGATCAATCCGAAGGTTATGTTAACACCCATATTAGAGAAAAAAACATCAGTGCCACTTGCTCCAACCGCATACACACCCCTTGAACAACAGTTGATACTCCGCTCTTGTAGTGTAGATCTCGTACAAATCGAGTGCGTACGGTGGAAAATAACCTATTGAGAAGAAGCATTTTTATCATTAAAAATCAAATCATTTCCACATAGTCAAAGCGACCAAATAAAGGTCACTTCCGCCGTTATTAGCGTTTTCAACCTATTTGGAATACCGTTCAACCAAATGACCCAAAATATTGGCAACACTTGTGGCAGATACAAATTTGACATTATTTGGATGATTGGTCACGTAGAACGTGCAAAATTGCTTTAAAATGAGGCGTTTGATTGTTTCATCACGAGTACGAAAACAACACTTTCCCTGGCTAGTTGTGCCTCGTGAGGTTGTTTTTGGTTAGCACAACTCTCACATAAAATACCAGACGAAGATTTTAACTTTTAGTGAAATCTTCGAATGCCATATTTTCTTATTATTTCTACCAGTACCTCAGAATGTGTGAGCGCATGATACATAGAGTTTACTGTGAAAGACGTGGATGTATTAAGCTTCCAGCGCAACACATTTCAGCCTTGTGTCAGGTTAATCGAATTCACATGGGACAAGAGATTATGCCATGACATAAGTTGAGGCCCAATCAAATCCCGCGTCAATGAAATATCGGCAAGGATGAACTAAGAACATGCACAATAATATTATTCTCATCCTGAGCAATGATGTACAATGTTAGATATTGTTCTCGGAGACTTGTATTCACTTCTAGGGAAAACCCTATAGGCAGATGCTTAATAGTAGCACGGGACGGGGACAACAGGCTACTGTTAATTAGTAGCAGCGCGGTGCCAAACCTAGCGCTACAGGTAGAGCATAGTAGGGGCGCGGGTAGAGTGGGCCCACACTACGGATAAGTGGTCCCCACTGTACCCACTGGGGCGGGCCATATGATAGAAGTGTTGGTCACAGGACCCGCGCTGCAACTAATCTCATAGCAGTAGCGCCGGCTATGAACCCTGCGTTGTTACTACTTATACACGGGGCCAGCTGGCGGGCCCTGCTTAGCAGTAGAGTGGGTAACTACGCCCGCGCTACAGGAAGTGTCCATAGCAGTAGCGGGTGCCTATTACCCTACGCTACCGCTAAGCGCGCCAGCCAAAATATCAGCCACCTTTCCCCCTCCCTCTCCCTCCCCCACCCTAGGCAAGGGGGGTTATTGATTGGCCTAGGCAGCAGGTAGTACCGTCGATGATAACGCGGGTAGCGGCAAGGAGGCGGCGACGGCTATTCGTAAGGCATAAGGGCATCTTCAACATGGATCCACAAACCGTCTGCAACCGTCTGGATTACGTGGTCCGAACGTGTTGTGCCATTCAACGTGGGCCTGTATGGCTTTCACTCGGCTATCTGACGCACGTTTTTCGCAAATCGGAGACAAAGTTGGGGGTTTGTGATCATCCGGACCACTGCCATGTCCGCGTCTGACTGTCCTGGCCCATCAAAAACCCCACCCGCGCTCACGAGCGTTCTAGTCTGACGACATCTATCCGCATTCATGCCGCTGGAAAGTGGCCGCTCCGCATTGACCGGCACATAATGGACGCAACCTCTCACTACCGGCATTAAAGCGATGCGTTGGCCGACAGAGCATATATCACCCGCTGCATGCCTAGCTGAACACACCTCCTTGCCGCATTATAACGGCCACAAATGTCCGCCTTTTCCTTCATTAAACCTGCACGTGTATCGAGAAATCTACTCCGACCACACGACCCTTGCGAGCCGTCCACCATTAAACACAACGTTGGTTGGCTCTGGCCGTCCGCCTGCCATTTAAACCATGCAAGACGCGTGCAAAAATCGCAACACGCTTTGCTCCCATTTCCTCCTTGCACCATTTGCCAGTACAATCTCCATCGCATTTGGCGAGCAGGAAGAGGGTTCTCTGGAATAAAAGCCAGTTGTGTGGCCCATTGAGCCCACCGGATATGATCCAGGCAACTCTTTGCTCCCCCACCCTCGATGCTCCAGGCTGCTGCAGGCCAGCTGGCGGAGGCAGAAGTTCCAAGCCACGCGTTGTTCAGCAGCTTGCCGCTCCAAGCCTACTCGCCGAGGAGTGGCGAGTTGCTCCAGGCCAGCACATAGAGGAAAACGGCAGCACAAACATCGTGTCTGACATGGACGACGCCATGTCGAACCGCTCCTTCCGTGCCTGCGTTCGCGCACTCCATCGTTAACGTTCACGTAAGCGTGCCCTGCCAGCAGAGAAAGAAGACGGCTTCGTGGAGATCGACGAAACAATGGCACACACGTCCGTGCCTACCACCATTATCGAGGAGAAGTAGAACATGGGAAGCCACAACCGTTGGGGTCCCATGAAGGCCACCTACAAGGCGACGCCGACGTACATAGCTGGTGTCTTTATGGATCGCAGGCCATCATCGTCCCCTTCCCCTTCGGCTAAAGCACATTCCGGTGATTCCACTCCGATGAGCGGTGCTGTCAAACATGGGGAAGTGACTCACCCTTTGCACTGAAGCATATGCCTCTAGGGATCACGAGTTCACGACAATCCAATGAGCGGGCTGCCAGACATGGGGAAGACAATGGAGATCCGCCGCGGCAGAACGTAGACTAGTGAAGGGTATCCGTGTCATGGGAATAGATATCCGTGGTTGCCGGCCGTAGACAAGTTTTACCTTAGTTAGAATGTAATGAATTTCATCTGATTTATATGAAATCCGTCATGTTTCCATGATTTCTTCCGTTTAGTTCAAAACAATGGTTGAAATATATGGGGCAGCGTTGGATGGTCGGCTCTCACATCTATGTTCATGGACTGACCCCCTGTTCGCAAACAGATCTCGAAGAGATGCCCTGAGATGCGCAAAGGTGTTTGGATTTGGTTCTCGGGAGATATGGGAATAGCTGCAGCCGAGCATTTAACCAAAAACTACCACATTTTATGAAAACATGTCAAAAAACTACCACTTTACGATTTTGTGCGGAAAAATACCACTTTTTCCCTAATCCGTGGCAAAAAACTACCAACTCATGGAACCACCCGCTTCGCCCGCGCTAAGCAGGAATCTGACTGGTTGGGCCCACGAATCAGGTACCATCATGGCTAACCATCGCACGCCGCATGTTAACGACCGTTAACAGCGCGTTCGCGGTCGGAAGCGGTTAGTTGAGGTCAAGATCTGAGCCAGTCCCCTCTCGATTCACTCTCTCCCTCCTCTCCCTCTCTCTAACCTAGGTGGCCGCTGCCATGGTGTCGGTGATTCCGGACGGGGGCGAGGGCGATATGGGTGGCAGCGACGGCGGCGGCGGCGGCACAAGTTTGGACGGTGTAGGCTCTTTCTCTGAAGTTGATAACTAGTTTGGGAGCACTAGTTACGCGACGCAGGCAGGCTTGCAGCAGCCGGAGGCACCGCTCGTCCAGTCATTGTCGGCGCCTGGATGTTCTATGGGTTGTAGGTATGGAAATATCATCTGCTTAAATGAACATGTTTTCTTCAATCTAGCAAATTAGTAAGATGTGTTTGTTTCTATTTGTTGAACATGTGTAGTAAACTGTACTACACTTGTAGTTGTGTCAATTTCAATTCAATTCATGAGCACTTATTTATGCAGTTTGGCTGACTAGAAGTGGGACATATGGGTATGGGGAGAGTGATTACATGTACTATGTGAAGGAGGAGGAAATTAGATCTGAAAGAGTAAAGTATTTAGGTAATGAAGCTAGTGTTCATGAAATGTTGGAGGGTTGTCATCATGTCAAGGTTGTGAACATAAAGCTTGTGAGAGATGTTCCGGTAACCATGCTTTGGCCCGGTTTAAGGCCGTCACATCACCGGCTCTTGCAGATGATCGCTTCATCTCACTGTACCTATCAGGTAAAACAGAAAGCTTCCTCAAAACATCAACAAGGAGAGTCGGTGCCTAATTAGACGGAGAAATTGTGGCCAGTGCACGTTGAGTCCCAGTATAAAGCTATTCCACAAGTGTGTAAACCGACTTTAGCTTCACAAGCATATCTTGGTCAAGATTCGTGCTCCTGGGACCTAAAAAATAAGTATGGTTGGATTAAAGGTGGGTCATGTCATCAAGGAAGATATTCAAATTTGATAATCGCAAGGCGACTTACCAAAGATAGCAGAAACCATCTGAGACACATGGTGTTTTAAGCCGGTAAGTTCAGTGGTCACCTCCTCAAGAGCCGCCTCCGCCTTCTCAGCCCGTTGTATCAAGGCAATCTTCTCTTCAGCCCAGGCGCTTTTTTCAACTTCAAAGCTGGTATTCAGTTTTTTCCGCTTTAGTCACGCTGAATTGGAATTTTGAGCCCGCCTTCCGGGTCTCAGATTCTTGTAGCTCCAGACGAGTTTTCACGTCCTAGAGGCAATAATAAATTAGTTATTATTCTGTGTGTCGTCAATAATTATCCGGACACCCCCTAATCATGCAACTACTCTGTGTGTCATCAAGAGTGATGGGGCACAGAGGATCAAAACCCCAGGTATAAAATGTTACCTTATTATGAAGGTGGCGAGGCGTTCGGTGGCTAGCCGGACTGATGAATCTGCCGAGCTAAAGAGGCAACTGGACGTGGCAGATGCTGACATCGCGCTTGTAAATAAGCGGCTAGACGAGGCACAAGATATGCTCCACAGATATCTGATAAGAGGAGTTCGATGCTCGTGCCTTACAATATATATGCTTATTGCAGATAGTGCTACTGCCGTGGAAAACCTTCGGGCGAAACTTGCCCGAGCCAAGGAGCAAGCAAGAAAAAGTGATGCAGCTGCCGTTAAGGCGGCTGAAGAGCTGAAAGCCGAACAGGCTGCTCACTGCCAGAGTAAGAAGGTAATATAATAATAACTAATTTATTATTGCCTCTAGGGCATATTTCCAACAGTTGGAGCTTGCAGTTCTCCGGCAGGGCTTCTTGTTGGAAATATGCCCTAGAGGCAATAATAAATTAGTTATTATTATTATATTTCCTTGTTCATGATAATCGTTTATTATCCATGCTATAATTGTATTGATAGAAAACTCAGATACATGTGTGGGTACATAGACAACACCAAGTCCCTAGTAAGCCTCTAGATGACTAGCTCGTTGATCAATAGATGGTTACGGTTTCCTGACCATGGACATTGGATGTCGTTGATAATGGGATCACATCATTAGGAGAATGATGTGATGGACAAGACCCAATCCTAAGCCTAGCACAAAGATCGTGTAGTTCGTATGCTAAAGCTTTTCTAATGTCAAGTATCATTTCCTTAGACCATGAGATTGTGCAACTCCCGGATACCGTAGGAATGCTTTGGGTGTACCAAACGTCACAACGTAACTGGGTGGCTATAAAGGTGCACTACAGGTATCTCTGAAAGTGTCTGTTGGGTTGGCACGAATCGAGACTGGGATTTGTCACTCCGGTTGACGGAAAGGTATCTCTAGGCCCACTCAGTAGGACATCATCATAATGTGCACAATGTGACCAAGAGGTTGATCATGGGATGATGTGTTACGGAACGAGTAAAGAGACTTGCCGGTAACGAGATTGAACTAGGTATCGGCATACCGACGATCGAATCTCGGGCAAGTACAATACCGCTAGACAAAGGGAATTCTATACGGGATTGCTTGAATCCTTGACATCGTGGTTCATCCGATGAGATCATCGTGGAACATGTGGGAGCCAACATGGGTATCCAGATCCCGTTGTTGGTTATTGGCCAGAGAGCTGTCTCGGTCATGTCTGCATGATTCCCGAACCCGTAGGGTCTACACACTTAAGGTTCGGTGACGCTAGAGTTGTTATGGGAATTGGTGTGCAGTTATCGAATGTTGTTCGGAGTCCCGGATGAGATCCCGGACATCACGAGGAGTTCCAGAATGGTCCGGAAGTAAAGATTTATATATGGGAAGTCCTATTTTGGCCACCGGAAAATGTTCGGGATTTTTTGGTATTGTACCGGGAAGGTTCTAGAAGGTTCCGGAGTGGGGCCCACCAGCATGGGGGGACCCACATGAACGTGGGTAGTGGGGTAAAGGCCCCACACCCTTGGTCAAGGCGCACCAAGATCCCCCCTTAGAAGGAATAAGATCATATCTCGAAGGGATAAGATCAAGATCCCTAAAAAGAGGGGATAACAATTGGTGGGGAAGGAAATGATGGGATTTCTTTCCTCCCACCTTTGCCAACGCCCCAATGGACTTGGAGGGCAGGAAACCAGCCCCCTCCACCCCTATATATAGTGGGGAGGCGCATGGGAGCTTCACCCTTGCCCCTGGCGCAGCCCTCTCCCTCCCCAACACCTCCTCCTCCATAGTAGTGCTTGGCGAAGCCCTGCCGGAGAACTGCAAGCTCCACCACCACGCCGTCGTGCTGCCGGAGCTCTCCCTCAACTTCTCCTCTCCCCTTGCTGGATCAAGAAGGAGGAGACGTCCCCGGGATGTACGTGTGTTGAACGCGGAGGTGCCGTCCGTTCGGCACTAGGATCTCTGGTGATTTGGATCACGATGAGTACGACTCCTTCAACCCCGTTCTCTTGAACGCTTCCACTTAGTGATCTAGAAGGGTATATAGATGCACTCCCCTATCTCTCGTTGCTAGTTTCTCAATAGATAGATATTGGTGACTCGTAGGAAAATTTTGAATTTCTGCTACGTTCCCCTACAGTGGCATCATGAGCTAGGTCTATTTCGTAGATTCTTTGCACGAGTAGAACACAAAGTAGTTGTGGGCTTTGATTTTGTTCAATATTCTTACCGTTACTAGTCCAATCTTGTTTCGACGGTATTGTGGGATGAAGCGGCCCGGACCGACCTTACACGTGCACTTACGTGAGACAGGTTCCACCGACTGACATGCACTTGTTGCATAAGGTGGCTAGCGGGTGCCAGTCTCTCCCACTTTAGTCGGATCGTATTCGATTAAAAGGGTACTTATGAAGGGTAAATAGCAATTGACATATCACATTGTGGTTTTTGCGTAGGTAAGAAACGTTCTTGCTAGAAAGCCATAGCAGCCACGTAAAACATGCAAACAACAATTAGAGGACGTCTAACTTGTTTTTGCAGGGTATGCTATGTGATGTGATATGGCCAAAAAGAATGTGATGAATGATATGTGATGTATGAGATTGATCATGTTCTTGTAATAGGAATCACGACTTGCATGTCGATGAGTATGACAACTGGCAGGAGCCATAGGAGTTGTCTTAATTTATTGTATAACCTGCGTGTCATTGAACAACGCCATGTAATTACTTTACTTTATTGCTAACCGGTAGCCATAGTAGTAGAAGTAATAGTTGGCGAGACAACTTCATGAAGACACGATGATGGAGATCATGATGATGGAGATCATGGTGTCATGTCGGTGACGATGATGATCGTGGATCCCCGAAGATGGAGATCAAAAGGAGCAAAATGATATTGGCCATATCATGTCACTTTTTGATTGCATGTGATGTTTATCATGTTTATGCATCTTATTTGCTTAGAACGACGGTAGTAAATAAGATGATCCCTCATTAAAATTTCAAGAAAGTGTTCCCCCTAACTGTGTACCGTTGCGAAAGTTCGTCGTTTCGAAGCACCACGTGATGATCGGGTGTGATAGATTCTAACGTTCACATACAACGGGTGTAAGCCAGATTTACACACGCGAAACACTTAGGTTGAATTGACGAGCCTAGCATGTACAGACATGGCCTCGGAACACAAGAGACCGAAAGGTCGAGCATGAGTCGTATAGTAGATACGATCAACATGAAGATGTTCACCGATGATGACTAGTCTGTCTCACGTGATGATCGGACACGGCCTAGTTGACTCGGATCATGTAATCACTTAGATGACTAGAGGGATGTCTATCTGAGTGGGAGTTCATAAGATGAACTTGTTTATCCTAAACATAGTCAAAAGGTTTTTATGTTCCTAGAGAAAATATAGTTGAAAGTTGACAGAAGCAATTATGCGGACAGTAGAAGGCTTATGTCCTTAATGCACCGCTCGGTGTGCTGGACCTCGGACGTGGTCTGTGGATGTTGCGAACATCTGACATACACGTTTTGATGACTAAATGATAGTTCGGTAATGTTAAATGGTTTAGAATTGAGGCACCGAAGACATTTTTGAAATGTCGTAGAACATATGAGATGTTTCGAGGGCTGAAATTGGGATTTCGGGCTCGTGCCCACATCAAGAGGTATAAGACCTCCGACGATTTTCTTAGCCTGCATAATAAGGGAGAAAAGCTCAATCTTGAGCTTGTGCTCAGATTGTCTGAGTAGAACAATCACTTGAATCAAGTGGGAGTTGACCTTCCAGATGAGATAGTGATGTTTCTCCAAAGACATTGCCACCAAGCTACTAGAGCTTCGTGATGAACTATAACATAACAGGGATAGATATAATGATCCTTGATCTATTCGCAATGTTCGACACCGTGAATGTAGAAATCAAGAAGGAGCATCAATTGTTGATGGTTAGTGAAACCACTAGTTTTAAGAAGGGCAAGGGCAAGAAGGGGTACTTCATGAAATGGCAAATCAGTTGCTGCTCCACTGAAGAAACCCAAGGTTGAACCCAAACCTGAGACTAAGTGCTTCTGTAATAAGGGGAACAACCACTGGAGCAGAATTACCCTATATACTTGGTAGATGAGAAGGCTGGCAAGGTCGATAGAAGTATATTGGATATACATTATGTTAATGTGTACTTTACTAGTACTCCTAGTAGCACCAGGGTATTAGATACTAGTTCGGTTGCTAAGTGTTAGTAACTCGAAATAAAAGAGCTACGGAATAAACGGAGACTAGCTAAAGGTGAGATGACGATGTGTGTTGGAAGTGTTTCCAAGGTTGATGTGATCAAGCATCGCCTGCTCCGTCTACCATCGAGATTGGTGTTAAATCTAAATAATTGTTATTTGGTGTTTGCGTTGAGCATAGACATGATTGGATTATGTCTATCGCAATATGGTTATTCATGCAAGGAGAATAATGGTTACTCTATTTATTTGAATAATACCTTCAATGGTCTTGCACCTAAAACAATGGTTCATTGAATCTCGATCGTAGTGATACACATTTTCATGCCAAAAGATATAAGATAGTAATGATAGTACCACTTACTTGTGGCACTGCCATGTAAGTCATATTGGTATAAAACGCATGAAGAAGCTCCATGTTGATGGATCTTTGGACTCACTCGTTTTTGAAAAGTTTGAGACATGCGAGTCATGTCTATTGGTGTATACGCATGAAGAAACTCCATGCAGATGGATCGTTTGGACTCACTTGACTTTGAATCGCTTGAGAAATGCAAATCATACCACATGGGCAAGATGACCAAAAAGCCTCTTTTTCAGTAAAATGGAACAAGATAGCAACTTGTTGGAAGTAACACACTTTGATGTGTGCAGTCCAATGAGTGCTGAGGCATGCAGTGAATATCGTTATGTTCTTACTTCACGGATGATTTAAGTAGATACTGAGTATATTTACTTGATGAAACACAAGTCTGAATTATTGAATGGTTCAAGTAATTTCATAGTGAAGTTGAAGATCATTGTGACAAGAGGATAAAATGTCTATGATATGATCATAGAGATGAGTATCTGAGTTACGATCTTTGGCACGCAATTAAGACATTGTGGAAATTGTTTCACAATTAATACCGCCTGGAACACCATAATGTGATGGTGTGTCCGAACATCATATTTGCACCCTAATGGATATAGTGCGTACCATGATGTATCTTATCGAATTACCACTATCGTTCATGGGTTAGGCATTAGAGACAACCGCACTCACTTTAATAGGGCACCACGTAATTCTGTTGAGACGACACCGTTTGAACTATGGTTTGGAGAAACCTAAGTTGTCGTTTCTTAAAAGTTTGGAGCTGCGACGCTTATGTGAATAAGTTTCAGGTTGATGAGCTCGAACCCAAAGCAGATAAGAATGCATCTTCATAGGACACCCAAAACAGTTGGGTATACCTCCTATCTCAGATCCGGAAGCAAAAGTAATTGTTTCTAGAAACGGGTCCTTTCCCGAGGAAAAGTTTCTCTCGAAAGAATTGAGTGGTAGGATGGTGGAGACTTGATGAGTTTATTGAACCATCACTTCAACCAGTGAGTAGTAGGGCACAGGAAGTTGTTCATGTGGCACCTACACCAATTGAAGTGGAAGCTGATGATAGTGATCAGGATGCTTCGGATCAAGTCACTACCGGACCTCGTAGGTCGACAAGGACGCGTACTACTTCAGAGTGGTACGCAATCCTGTCTTAGAGGTCATGTTGCTAGACAACAATGAACCTACGAGCTATGGAGAAGCGATGGTGGGCCCGGATTCCGACGAATGGCTCGAGGCCATAAAATCCGACAGAGGATCCATGACTTTGGAAGAAATACTTGATGGTCGTAAGGGCGTTGGGTACAGATGGATTTTAAAAGGAAGACAGACAATGATGGTAAGTATCGCCATTAAGAAAGCTCGACTTGTCGTTAAGATGTTTTCCACAAGTTCAAGGAGTTGACTACGATGAGACTTTCTCAGTCGTAGTGATGCTAAGAGTCTGTTGGAATTATTTTAGCAATTACTGCATGATTTATGAAATCTTGCAGATAGGATGTCAAAACATTGTTTCCTCGACGATATCCTTGAGGAAAGGTTGTATGTGATACAACCAGAAGGTTTTGTCAATCTAGAAGAAATCTAACAAGTATGCAAAGCTCGAGCAATCCTTCTAAGGACTGGAGTAAGCATCTCGGAGTTGGAATGTACGCTTTGATGAGATGATCAAAGATTTTGGGTTTATACAAAGTTTATGAGAAACTTGTATTTCCAAAGAAGTGAGTGGGAGCACTATAGAATTTCTGATGAGTATATGTTGTTGACATATTGTTGATCAGAAATGATGTAGAATTTCTGGAAAGCATATAGGGTTATTTGAAAAGTGTTTTTCAATAGAAAACCTGGAATAAGCTACTTGAACATTGAGCATCAAGATCTATGATGATAGATCAAAAACGCTAAATGGTACTTTCAAAAGAGCACATACCTTGACATGATCTTGAAGGTGTTCAAGATGGATCAGTCAAAGAAGGAGTTCTTGCCTGAGTTGTAAGGTATGAAGTTAAGAGTTAAAGCTCGACCACGACAGAAGAGAGAGAAAGGACGAAGGTCGTCCCCTATGCTTCAGACGTAGGCTCTGTAGTATCCTATGTTGTGTACCACACCGGAAGTGTGCCTTGCCATGAGTCAGTCAAGGGGTACAAGAATGATCCAGGAATGGATCATTGGACGGCGGTCAAAATTGTCCTTGGAGTAAATAAAGGACATGTTTCTCGATTATGGAGGTGATAAAGAGTTCGGCGTAAAGGGTTACATCGATGCAAGCTTCAACACCTGTCCGAATGACTCTGAGTAGCAAACCGGATACGTATAGTGGAGCAACCATTTGGAATAGCTCCAAGTGGAGCGTGGAAGCAGCATTTACAATATGACATAGAGAATTGTGAAATACATACGGATCTGAATGTTGCAGACCCGTTGACTAAAACCTCTCTCACAAGCAAAACATGATCAAACCCCAGAACTCAGTGAGTCTTAATCACATGGTGATGTGAACTAGTTTAGTAACACTAGTAAACTCTTTGGATGTTGGTCACATGGCGATGTGACCTGTCAATGTTAATCCCATGGCGACGTGAACTAGATTATTGACTCTAGTGCAAGAGGGAGACTGTTGGAAATATGCCCTAGAGGCAATAATAAATTAGTTATTATTATTATATTTCCTTGTTCATGATAATCGTTTATTATCCATGCTATAATTGTATTGATAGGAAACTCAAATACATGTGTGGGTACATAGACAACACCAAGTCCCTAGTAAGCCCCTAGACCATGAGATTGTGCAACTCACGGATACCGTAGGAATGCTTTGGGTGTACCAAACGTCACAACGTAACTGGGTGGCTATAAAGGTGCACTACAGGTATCTCCGAAAGTGTCTGTTGGGTTGACACGAATCGAGACTGGGATTTGTCACTCCGGTTGACGGAAAGGTATCTCTGGGCCCACTCGGTAGGACATCATCATAATGTGCACAATGTGACCAAGGGGTTGATCACGGGATGATGTGTTACGGAACAAGTAAAGAGACTTGCCGGTAACGAGATTGAACAAGGTATCGGCATACCGACGATCAAATCTCGGGCAAGTACAATACCGCTAGACAAAGGGAATTGTATACGGGATTGCTTGAATCCTTGACATCGTGGTTCATCCGATGAGATCATCGTGGAACATGTGGGAGCCAACATGGGTATCCAGATCCCGCTGTTGGTTATTGGCCAGAGAGTTGTCTCGGTCATGTCTGCATGATTCCCGAACCCGTAGGGTCTACACACTTAAGGTTCGATGAAGCTAGAGTTGTTATGGGAATTGGTGTGCAGTTACCGAATGTTGTTCGGAGTCCCGGATGAGATCCCGGACATCACGAGGAGTTCCGGAATTGTCCGGAGGTAAAGATTTATATATGAGAAGTCCTATTTTGGCCACCGGAAAATGTTCGGGATTTTTCGGTATTGTACCAGGAAGGTTCTAGAAGGTTCCGGAGTGGGGCCCACCAGCATGGGGGGACCCACATGAACGTGGGTAGTGGGGGCAAGGCCCCACACCCTTGGTCAAGGCACACCAAGATCCCCCCTTAGAAGGAATAAGATCATATCCCGAAGGGATAAGATCAAGATCCCTAAAAAGAGGGGATAACAATCGGTGGGGAAGGAAATGATGGGATTTCTTTCCTCCCACCTTTGCCAACGCCCCAATGGACTTGGAGGGCAAGAAACCAGCCCCCTCCACCCCTGTATATAGTGGGGAGGCGCATGGGAGCTTCACCCTTGCCCCTGGCGCAGCCCTCTCCCTCCCCAACACCTCCTCCTCCTCCGTAGTGCTTGGCGAAGCCCTGCCGGAGAACTGCAAGCTCCACCACCACGCCGTCGTGCTGCCGGAGCTCTCCCTCAACTTCTCCTTTCCCCTTGCTGGATCAAGAAGGAGGAGACGTCCCCGGGCTGTACGTGTGTTGAACGCGGAGGTGCCGTCCGTTCGGCACTAGGATCTCCGGTGATTTGGATCACGATGAGTATGACTCCTTCAACCCCGTTCTCTTGAAAGCTTCCGCTTAGCGATCTACAAGGGTATGTAGATGCACTCCCCTCTCTCTCGTTGCTAGTTTCTCAATAGATAGATCTTGGTGACTCGTAGGAAAATTTTGAATTTCTACTACGTTCCCCTACAGTGGCATCATGAGCTAGGTCTATGAGCTAGGTCTAAATTTTGAAATCTTAATGCAAAAGAACGTCACTTTATATTGCCCCTTGTATGTGGACCTTTATTATGAAATCCGTCGCTTTTATTACTTCCACAACAAGTTCGTACAAAGCTTATTTTCTCTGCACTAATAAGTCATACATATTTAGAGAGCAATTTTTATTGCTTGCACCAATGACAATTTGCTTGAAGGATCTCACTCAATCCATAGGTAGGTATGGTGGACTCTCATGGCAAAACTGGGTTTGAGGATATTTGGAAGCACAAGTAGTATCTCTACTTGGTGCAAGGAATTTGGCTAGCAAGAGGGGGAAAGGCAGGCTCAACATGTTTGGAAGGTCAATGACAATATACTTTAACTGAGATGTCGGAAAACATAAACCATTACGTTGTCTTCCTTGTCCAACATCAACTCTTTTAGCATGTCATACTTAATGAGTGCTTCACAATCATAAAAGATGTCCAATATAATATATTTATATGTGAACCCCTCTTTCCTTATCACTTCCTATTAATTGCAACGATGACCAAGGCTACGTTCATCAACTCTCAACAATTTTTATGCCTCATACTTTCTATGTGTGAAGTTATCATTATCCATAAGATCAATATGAACTCTTTTGTTCTTTCTACTTTCTCAAGATCATAGCAACATAGCAAAGCCCTTGACTCAATACTAATCTTTATTATAGATAGCACACGGACTCGCTTACATAAAGAGATCACAATGCAAAACTCAAAACTACTTGATATCAAGACTTCAATCTACTAGATCAAGATACTACTAGAAGGATCGAACTAAATAAAGCGGTAAAGATAGGAGTGTGATGATGATACAATACCGGGGCACCTCCCCCAAGCTTGGAAGTTGCCAAGGGGAGTGCCCATACCCATGCGATTATTTCTTTGGAGCTGATGGAGGTGGTGATGATGACGGTGGAATTGTTGCATTTTTCTTCTCTAGCTTGCGTCTGATGCTAAAATTTTCCTCACTCAGATCCTCATTCTCGAGCTCAAGTTTCATTATCTTTTTGCATAGTGCTGCCCTGTTGTCCTGCAAAAAACATGGCAGGATAGATTGGACCTTAGGGAGGCTTGACTTCTTGAACTCCACATGCATATCACCCGGTTGAGGTAGTAGATCGTCCTCTTCATCGAAGCTTGTCTCCTCCTTCCTCTTTGGATCATAGTCTTCTTCTTCCTCTGTGGTCCAGCCATAATGTTCCACATCCCCATATACTTTTGGGTTTGCAATATAATCAGCCATGTAGCTCTCTTCCTCCGAATCTTGGGACGACATCTTGTTCCAAATCTACAACAGGAACAGCTCGAAATGAAAACAGAGGATATTTGCCTGATACGGTGGTCAAAACCTTCGGGAGTATATATAATGAATTTTTACCGACCAAAATATGTAACATACAAGAAACGGAGTCCGGGAGGCACACGAGGTGCCCATGAGACAGGGGGGCGCCGTACAGGGGGGGCACGGCCTCCTCTCAAGTGGGAGCCTCGTGTCCCTTTCGGACTACTTCTTTCTTCCTAAAATTCTTAAATAATCCAAAACTGATAAAAATTGCCATTAGAGTTGTTTTGGAGTCAGTTTACTTACCGTACCACGTACCTATGCCTTTTCGGGGTCTGGAACGTTCTGGAAAGTGTCTCTTAGGTATTCCTCGGGGGTTATGGTTTCAATAATATTAGTTTCAACATTGATAGGATTGCCTGAAATATAATGTTTAATTCTTTGACCGTTAACCACCCTCGGATTTGTGCCTTCGAAGTTGTTGATTTTTATAGCACCAGAACGATAGACCTCCTCGATAACGTAGGGACCTTCCCATTTTGAGAGAAGTTTTCCTGCAAAAAATCTTAAACGAGAGTTGAATAATAACACATAATCTCGTACGTTAAACTCACGCTTTTGTATCCTCTTATCGTGCCAGCGTTTGACCTTTTTTTGAAAAGCTTGGCATTCTCATATGCTTGGGTTCTCCATTCATCAAGTGAGCTAATATCAAACAATGTCTTCTCACCAGCAAGTTTGAAGTCATAATTGAGCTCTTTAATAGCCCAATATGCTTTATGTTGAAGTTTAAGAGGTAAATGACATGCTTTTCCATAAATCATCTTATATGGAGACATACCCATAGGATTTTTGTATGCGGTTCTATAGGCCCATAATGCATCATCAAGTTTTTTTGACCAATTTTTTCTAGATCTATTCACAGTCTTTTGCAAAATTAATTTGAGCTCTCTATTGCTCAACTCTACTTGACCACTAGACTGCGGGTGATAAGGGGATGTGATTCTATGATTGACACCATACTTAGCAAGCATCTTATGGAAAGCACCATGAATAAAGTGTGAACCACCATCAGTCATAAGATATCTAGGGACTCCAAACCTTGGAAAAATAACTTCTCTAAGCATTTTAATAGAAGTGTTATGATCAGCACTACTAGTTGATATAGCTTCTACCCACTTAGTAACGTAATCAACAGCATCTAAAATATGTGTATAACCATTGGAGGTAGGAAACGGTCCCATATAATCAAAGCCCCAAACATCAAACAGTTCAATAACAAGAGAATAATTCATAGGCATTTCTTGACATCTACTAATATTACCTATTCTTTGACATTCATCACAAGATAAGACAAACTTACGAGCATCTTTGAAGAGAGTAGGCCAATAAAAACCAGATTGTAGTACCTTGTGTGCAATTCTATCTCCAGCGTGGTGTCCTCCATAAGATTCAGAGTGACACTTGCGTAGGATTTGTTCCTGTTCATGCTCAGGCACACAACGTCTAATAATACCATCTACTCCTTCTTTGTAAAGGTGTGGATCATCCCAAAAGTAATGTCTTAAATCATAAAAGAACTTTTTCTTTTGCTGGTATGTGAAACTAGGCGGTATATATTTAGCAACAATGTAATTAGCATAATCAGCATACCAAGGAGCAGTACGAGAAGTATTGACAACCGCTAATTGTTCATCAGGAAAACTATCATTAATAGGTAGTGGGTCATCAAGAACATTCTCTAACCTAGACAAGTTGTCTGCAACGGGGTTCTCAGCTCCCTTTCTATCAATAATATGCAAGTCAAATTCTTGGAGCAAGAGAACCCATCTAATGAGCCTAGTCTTAGCATCTTTCTTTTCCATAAGATATTTAATAGCAGCATGATCAGTGTGAATAGTAACTTTGGAATCAACAATATAAGGTCTAAACTTATCACATGCAAACATAACTGCTAAGAACTCTTTTTCAGTAGTAGCATAATTTCTCTGGGCAGTATCAAGAGTCTTACTAGCATACTGGATAACATTCAATTTCATATCGACTCTTTACCCTAAAACAGCACCTACAGCATAATCACTAGCATCACACATAATTTCAAAAGGTAAATTCCAATCAGGTGGCTGAACAATAGGTGTAGTGATCAAGGCTTTCTTAAGTGTTTCAAATGCTTCTACACAATCATCATCAAAGACAAATGGAATATCTTTTTGCAATAAATTAGTTAGAGGCCTAGAGATTTTAGAAAAGTCCTTAATGAACCTCCTATAAAAGCCGGCATGACCAAGGAAACTTCTTATACCATTTATGTCCTTGGGACATGGCATCTTTTCAATAGCATCAACTTTGGCTTTATCAACTTCAATACCTCTCTCGGAGATCTTGTGCCCCAATACAATGCCTTCATTGACCAAAAAGTGACACTTTTCCCAATTCAGGACGAGACTAGTGTCTTCGCATCTCTGCAAAACTCGATCAAGGTTGCTCAAACAATCATCAAAAGAGGATCCATAGACGGAGAAGTCATCCATGAATACCTCACAAATCTTTTCACAAAAATCAGAAAATATAGCCATCATGCATCTTTGAAAGGTAGCAGGTGCATTACACAAACCAAAAGGCATACGTCTATAAGCAAAAGTACCAAAAGGGCAAGTAAAAGTAGTTATAGATTGATCCTTCGCGGACACAGGTATTTGAGAGAAGCCAGAATAACCATCTAGAAAGCAAAAATGTGTGTGTTTGGATAGCCTTTCTAGCATTTGATCAATAAAAGGTAAAGGGTAATGATCTTTCTTAGTAGCTTTATTTAACTTACAGAAATCAATTACCATCCTATAGCCTGTAATAATTCTTTGCGGGATCAATTCATCTTTATCATTAGGAACAACGGTAATACCTCCCTTTTTAGGGACACAATGGACAGGGCTTACCCATTCACTATCAGCAATGGGATAAATAATACCTGCCTCAAGGAGTTTTAGAATCTCCTCTCTCACCACTTCCTTCATTTTGGGGTTTAATCGTCTTTGAGGATCTCTAACTGGTTTGGCATCTTTCTCCACTGAAATTTTGTGTTGACATAATGTGGGACTAATGCCCTTAAGATCGTCCAGAGTATATCCAATAGCAGCTTGGTGCTTCTTCGGAGTTTTCAATAATCTTTCTTCTTCTTTCTCTGAAAGGTTAGCACTAATAATAACAGGATATATGTCTTTTTCATCAAGATAAGCATACTTGAGATTATCAGGTAAGGGTTTGAGTTCGAACACGGGATCACCCTTGGGTGGAAGGGGATCCCCAAGAATTTCAACGGGAAGGTTATGTTTTAGCATAGGTTCTTGTTTAAGGAATACGTCATCTATTTCTTCCCTTTCCTTCATAAACATATCGTTTTCATGGACTAACAAATATTGTTCTAACGGATCAGTTGGAGGAACAGCAATGGAGGCAAGACCAATAATATCATCCTTACTAGGTGGTTCCCTTTCACGAGGTTGTCTACTAAACTTAGCGAAATTAAACTCATGAGACATACCATCTATGCCAATAGTGACAATATTCTTTTCACAATTAATCTTAGCACTAAGAGTATTCAAGAAGGGTCTACCAAAAATAATGGGACAAAAATCATCTTGTGGGGAACCAAGAACAAGAAAATCTGCAGGGTATTTAATCTTCCCACACAAGACTTCAACATCTCTAACAATCCCAATAGGTTTAATGGTGTCCCTATTAGCAAGCTTAATAGTAACATCAATGTCTTCTAATTCAACAGGTGCAATATCGTGCATAATTTCTTTGTAAAGATCATAAGGTATCGCATTAGCACTAGCACCCATATCACATAAGCCATGATAACAATGATCTCCTATTTTAACAGAAATAATAAGCGTGCCTATAACAGGTCTACGTGTCTTAGTATCGGGTCTAGCAATATTAGCAGTTTCACCCAAGAAAGAGATAACATGCCATCTAAGTCCTCATCCAAAAGATCTTTAATCATAGCAATACCAGGTTCAACATTAATTTTCTCAGGAGGTGTATAGGTCCTAGTATTACTCTTACGAACAACAGACGAAGCTTTAACATGATCTTTTATCCTAACAGGAAAAGGAGGTTTTTCGACATAAGCAGTAGGAATAATAGGATCACTATATGTAATAGTCTTTTATTCGACTGTAATAGGTGCAACTACTTTCACTTCAACATGAGGATTATATTTAAACCACTTCTCTTTAGGGAGATCAACGTGAGTAGCAAAAGTTTCACAGAAAGTAGCTACTATCTCAGAGTCAAGTCCATACTTAGAGCTAAATCCACGGAAAGCATCGGTATCCATAAAAGATTTAACACAATCGAACTTAGGTGTCATACCTGACTCCTTACCATCGTCGGAACCCCAACCTTCAGAGTTGCGTTTAATTCTTTCCAATAAGTCCCATTTGAAATCAATAGTCTTCACCATATAGGAACCAGCACAGGAAGTATCGAGCAGGTTGCGATTATCAAGAGAAAGCCGAGCATAAAAATTCTGAATAATCATTTCCCGAGAGATCTCATGATTGGGGCATGAATATAACATTGACTTAAGCCTCCTCCAAGCTTGAGCAATGCTTTCTCCTTCGCGAGGCCAGAAATTATATATGTAATTACCATCACGATGAACAAGATGCATAGGATAGAACTTCTGGTGAAATTCCAACTTCAGTCGCTTATAATTCCAAAATCTCGTATCATCACATAGCCTATACCATGTCATTGCATCTCCCTTCAAAGATAAAGGGAAGACCTTCCTTTTTATAACATCATCGGGGATACCTGCAAGCTTAAATAATCCACAAACTTCATCCACAAAGATAAGGTGTAAGTTGGGATGCAATGTTCCGTCTCCTGCAAAAGGATTAGCTAGCAGTTTTTCTATCATACCCGAAGGAATCTCAAAGTGAATATTTTCATAAGGTTCAGTAGGTTGAGGAGCGTCTCTTTTCTCTTCTGGTTGGGGTGAAGATACCCTAAACAAGCCCCTCAAAGGATTAGTTTCCATAGTAACAAGTAACAGAAAATTTCAGCACACTATATAAATGTTTCCTTACCAAGTTCCACTCACCAAAAGCGCTACACTCCCCGGCAACGGCGCCTGAAAGAGTCTTGATGACCCACAAGTGTAGGGGATCTATCGTAGTCCTTTCGATAAGTAAGAGTGTCCAACCCAACGAGGAGTAGAAGGAAATGATAAGCGGTTTTCAGTAAGGTTTTCTCTGCAAGCACTGAAATAGTAGGTGATAGTTAGTTTTGTGATAAGATAAATAGTAATGAGCAAAAAGTAAATAAAGTAAATAAAGTGCAGCAAGGTGGCCCAATCCTTTATGTAGCAAAGGATAATCCTGGACAAATTCTAATAATGAAGAAGGAGCTCCCGAGGACACATTGGGAATTATCGTCAAGCTAGTTTTCATCACGTTCGTAAGATTCACGTTCGGTACTTTAATAATTTGATATGTGGGTGGACCGGCACTTGGGTACTGTCCTAACTTGGACAAGCATCCCTCTTATGATTAACCCCTATTGCAAGCATCCGCAACTACAAAAAGGAGTATTAAGGTAAACCTAACCACAGCATTAAACATATGGGTCCATGTCAACCCCTAACGAAGCAACGCATAAACTAGGGTTTAAGCTTCTATCACTCTAGCAACCCATCGTCTACTTATTACTTCCCTATGCTTTCCTCTAGGCCCAAATAATGGTGAAGTGTCATGTAGTCGATGTTCACATAACACCACTAGAGGAAAGACAACATACATCTCATCAAAATATCGAACGAATACCAAATTCACATGACTACTAATAGCGAGACTTCACCCATGTCCTCAGGAACAAACGTAACTACTCACAAAGCATATTCATGTTCATAATCAGAGGAGTAATAATATGCATAAAGGATCTGAACATATGATCTTCCACCAAGTAAACCAATTAGCATCAACTACAAGGAGTAATCAACACTACTAGCAACCCACAGGTACCAATTTGTGGTTTTGATACAAGATTGGATACAAGAGATGAACTAGGGTTTTGAAAGGAGATGGTCCTGGTGAAGATGTTGATGGAGATTGACCCCTTCCCGATGAGAGGATCATCGGTGATGACGTTGGTGATGATTTCCCCCTCCCGGAGGGAAGTGTCCCCGGCAGAACAGCTCCGCTAGAGCCCTAGATTGATTCCGCCAAGGTTCCGCCTCGTGGCGGCGGAGTTTCGTCCCGTAAGCTTGCCCACATTTTTTCCAGGGTAAAAGTTATGATATAGTAGAAGATGGACGCCGGAGGCCCACCAGGGGGCCCAGGAGATAGGGGGCCGCGCCCTATAGGGGGGCGCACCCCCCTGTCTCCTGGACAGGGTGTGGGCCCCCTGGCCTATTTCTTTCGCTCATAAACTCTTAATAAATCCAAAAAGTTGTTTCATGGAGTTTCATGGAGTTTCAGGACTTTTGGAGTTGTGCAGAATAGGTTTCCAACGTTTGCTCCTTTTCCAGCCAGAATTCCAGCTGCCGGCATTCCCCCTCTTCATGGTAAACCTTGTAAAATAAGAGAGAATAGCCATAAGTATTGAGATATAATGTGTAATGACAGCCCATAATGCAATAAATATTGATATAAAAGCATGATGCAAAATGGACGTATCAGTCTGCCGAAACAATTATTCATACAAGGGTTCATGTGCATAAGTCCCAAGCACTTTGCAAGCAAGAATACTTGGCACTTGGGGGCTAATGCATATTACTTGTTTTTTCACGGTTATTTTCTGATGACCCAGATGTGCTGAAAGTACACACAGCCGGCTCATGGGGGCTACACAAGTAAAGCTCTGAATTATAAAACAATGGTGCAAAGGATCGGCTCATTCATACTGATTATACCGGCCCTTGGGGGCTACAGATTCAGTGTTAATCATTACAGATCTCTTCTAAACTGGATGCTTTAAGACGGATTTTGAAGGATTCTATCAAAGATTACTATTTATGCTCATGGTTAATCAAGTCTACATCATATTCAATTCCATTATAAACAATAGACTTGGGGGCTGACAAGATGTGCATAATTCAAATAAGAAGGAGCTCATACCTCAATTTTTTGGTGCATCTGCTTCGCCATATCAACTTCAAGGTCATGGCTGGAGTGCACCTGACTGAGAAAGCCAGAATATATTTCACCAATGCTCAATTGAGAGCAATTCGCAACATCAAATCTCACTTTGCATTGTTCAACTTATTCTTCCTTGGTGGAGTGTTTGGCCAGGGTGGTGGGTCTTCCCGGCTCTCTAAAGCCGGTGTTGGTAATCACAATATCACCATCATGTGTCTCAGTCGTTTTAGCTGGACTAGATGCTTCAGTGTTCAAAGGATCATCGTTTGCTTGATCGATAGGAGGATCAGCAGTCACTGGTGGAACATCAAGAACCGGCTCTGACAGTTGAGGAGCAGAGGTCTCAGGCGCTGGGGTTTGTTGCTCCGGCTCATTGACTTTGGGCTCCTCAGCCGGCATAGTCACCTTTGCCTTTTTCCTAGGCTTGGCTTTTCCACTGCATGAGTCATGAGAGGTCAGTATAAGTATAAAGGAGCATAATGAGCAAAAAATAAGTAATTGTTATTACCCGGGAGCAGTCTTGAAAGCTCATAGATGAGACTGAGATGAATCACTAGAAGATGAACGAGACGTTTCCTGATAATTTGAGTCGGAAGAATTAAGTGGTTGGCGGATGAGACCCGCCAGAGGATAAAAAGAGTTTAAATCGGGGATGACCTTGTTTCGACGCTTCCTCGGAGTGTTCGGTAAGCCAGAAGATAATTCTTCGCCTCCACTAGCCCGAGCCTGTCGATGGCTCTCGTGTTGATGTTGCTTCAAAAGAAAGTGAGGATCCAGATGAGCTAAAGGGTGTGAAAAGCTTACTTTTCGAGTTACTCTTCAAATTTTCAGTCTTGGCAAGGGCTCAGAGTCGGAGGAAATAATAGTTACCTCTTCCTTGATTGCTTCACTCGTCCCCGTGTCATCCTGATGGTAATCAATGCCAATAAGATGGTTGAAAAAGGAGCCAAGGGAATCAAGGGCTACCTCCGACTCAGAGCTGTCGTCCAGTTCAAACAGCTCGGCTGGATTTCTTCCCTTCTTCTTGGCGGTTCTCTTGGCGGCTTTCTTGGCTTTCCTGGCCCTTTTGGCAGCTTCATGGTCATATTCCTTCTTCCAAAAGTCATCATGAGCCTGTGAAAGTCATTAAAGTTGAGTTAAACAAAGTATTTAAAGATGAAGGTAAAGTAAGTAATTTAAAGACTTACCTCTAGTGCCAGGTTAGATGTGCAGAAAGGGCTTAGGCCCACCTTGTTGTAGTCTATCGGGCTTTCCTGTAGAAGGGACTTCGTCATTTCGTTGATGGCGTCGTCAGTTAAATCTTCGGAGCTGTGGAGCAGTGGATCCTTTTTGCCACCCGTGTAGGTGCACATTAAGCCAGTATGGCGACTGAAGGGAATGACCCGCCATGCAACCCAGCATCGAACCAAGTCAATGCCAGTTAAGTCGTTTCCCAACAGAGCCTTGACCTTGGCAATGGTGGGGGCGAGTTTTTTGCGTTCAGCGGCTGTCAGCTTGTCAGGGAGATGATGTTTTGAGTCAAGACGCAGGGCACGAAAGTCGGGCAGTCGGTTCTCGTCAGCCGGAGAAGTATCCTTGCAATAGAACCATGTCTGGTTCCAATCCTTGGGATGACTCGGCAGGCGGGCATAAGGGAAGATAGCATCCCTCCTTCGCTGAATTGAGATTCCACCAAGTTCTAGGATGGGTCCATTTGAGTACTCATTTTGGCGGTTCAAATAAAAGTATTCTCTTAATAGCTCCACACTGGGCTCCTCTTGAAGGTACACCTCACAGAAAACTTGGAAATTGCATATGTTTGACATGGAATTGGGTCCGATGTCTTGAGGATGAAGATTAAAAAAGTGCGGAACGTCCCGGAAGAATTTAGAGCCGGGCGGTGAGAAGCCCTGGTTCATGTGATCAGTAAAGACAATGACTTCATCATCCTTTGGTTGAGGTTTCTCATCTTTTGGCTTTGGGGGCGTGATAATGCAAGATAGTCTTCTTTGGCAAATAGCCGGTTTTCACAAAGTCCTGGAGTGTTTTCTCAGTGGCAATGGAGGGAACCCAGTTACAAAAAGTGGTTGTCTTCGGGGCCATTGTGAAGAAAGAAGCCTAAAAAGAAAAAAGAACAAGTTTGCCGATTTAAATTAAGCCGGAGGAGCACCATAACACATGTTCAGAATGGCGGCTTAAAAAGGGGCCTAATGGTATATGACTAGCTACAGCGGGTTATGTAAGCCGCCATGAGCAGATTGATATCCATCAAAGAGTGAAGCTTCTTGAAGTGTTGAATCTAACTACAACTGGTGATATAAGCCGCCATGACCAGGTTGATCTATCAGGAAGAAAATTTTGCTAAAGCACTGGACAAATAGGTTTCACAGACTGAAATTCTAATTTTGGATCGGTGGCAGTTCAGAAAATGCAGAAAAATCTAAAACCTAAAAACAGTGCAGGGGAGTTCATAGGTTCTGAGGAGATCTTTTATGAAGGAAAAAGGGTCCGCTAGTATTAAAAGCAAGGGCAAAACTGCTATCGCATGAGTTATATGCTATCTTCAGATCAAAAGATGCTAGGGTTGAAGATGGAGGGCGAAGAATTACGAAGAACTCGAAGAACTACAGGAACCCTAATGCGAATCTAGAACATAGAACGGGGAACACTTACAGATGCAGATGAGACTGCGGTGGGGCACCGGCGTTCTCTGGTCCCGTTCAGGTGGATGCAGCGGCCAAGGACGAAGAGGACGGTGCGCTTCGCGGCAGCGGCAGAGCTCGATGGCAGAGGAGTCGCAAGAGGAAGAAGATGAGGAAGAGAAGGGGGAGAATGATATAAGGGAGGTTCGACCCTATTATAAGGAAAAGGCTAATAAGTGGGCACGAAAAACGAGGTGGCCAAAAACTGGTTATCCAGCTGCTTGGTCGCCTCGATTCTCAGGACAACTATTAAAGATAAGGATATGTTAAGATATATGGGATATTGTGTAAATTAATGACAGGTGACGTCATGGCAGGTTACCATAAGTCCAGGAGATGACATCATGGCGGGTTATGAGTTATTGCACAAAGGAAGAAGGGAAGATTTTTTCTAAGTGTTGAAGATTGACATGAATCTGTTCAAATCAACTTGGGGCCTAATGTTGGGGATATAACTATTAGGTATGACCCGCCCAGGAGGGGCCGGGTTATACCTATGGAGATTCATGATATGAAGCCCACGAGGATATTGAAGATGGCGGTTCAAAGGCAAGGGCCCAAGGCCCAAGGGCGACTTAAGGCCCGTAGGAGTAAACCGCCATCTGTGTAAGACTTGTATTGTAAGGCATGTATAGATAGTCACCGAGCCGGACACGTTGTCTATGAGCCAGCCGGGACTCCGTGAGCCGCTGGGCGTCAACCTGTGTATATAAAGGGACGACCCGGCGGCGGTTCAGGGCAAGAAACAACAGATCAAAAGCTAGGTCAAGCGGATTCGCTCCCTGGTAGTCGAGACATAAGAAATACCACCTCAAACTGGATTAGACCTTTACCTTCACCGCAAGGGGCCGAACCAGTATAAACTCCTGTGTCCTTTGTCCCGTTTAACCTCTTTAAGCTAACCTAGTTGCGATGAATCCACGACTAAGTCCTCACACTAGGACATTTGCCGTGACTATTCCATGACAGTAGCGGTGCTTCCGGCAGCGCCTCGGTGTCGCGTCCGGCGCCGCAGGTCGCGGTTGACCGGGTCGCGGGCGGCCCTCTCGTCGTGGTGCATTGGAGAGGGGGGCGGAACGGCAGCGGAGGTGGTGGGCTTCTCCCACCCAGTCGGTCCCTCGCAACTGGGTGGCGACGCTCGGCTCGAGAGGATCCCCTGGTGGCATCTTCAGGCGGCGGCAGTGGCGACTGCTCGGCAACCCCCCTCTACGGCTTCTGGCGACGGTCGATGCCTTCTGATGCTCTAGGCCTTTGAAGTGGGGGTGGAACACGGTTCCGGGGGGAAGTTGGAGCCGACACGGGCGTCAGTCGTGGCCATGGGCCACTTCTCCGCTTTCCCCTTCCCCCTATCGATGTGGTGGCGGCCCTTCTTGAGGCATCTTGGCCGCCGGCGGATCTGGAGGTGGTTGCGGTCGTGGATCTGGGCAAAGTCGTGGCCTTGGGTGTCTTCAGGGTGGTCTCATGGCGGGGCGGCGGCTCTGGCGGTAGGAGTCGCGCTGGTCGTGGGCGGATTGCGCGGCTGGGATGCGGGCAAGCAACCATGGCCGCTCGGGCGGCGGGCCAGGGTGACGGCGAGGGAGTTGAAGCACCGGGGTACATCACCTACCCAGTCCCACTCTGGTCGACGGTGACGGCGTCCGTGGACGTCATGTTCCTCCTTGCAAGCTCCGTCGTGGTGCGTCTACTCCCTCCATCTTACTCCGGGTGAAAACTTGATCTTCGGATAGGACGGTGGCGACGCTCGTGCTCGTGCCCTTCCTGGAGGCACCGTCTTGGAGTCCTCGGTCCGGCATGTCCGGCGCACATCCTCCCGGACGGTCGCTCCTTGTGGTGGTGGTCTCCGTCGGCTCTTAGCGGATCCTTTTTGCTCATCTTTTTGATGCTTTGTGTCGATGAGGTTGTGTATCGGTGCCCGGCATTCGTGTATCTTGCCTTGGGTTTGTGTGGCGTGCGTTTGTATCGGATGCTTCGATGTTGTGTTTGTGCTTTATAATATAAAGCGCGGGGAAACCCTTTTTCGTAATGCCATCAATTAATTGGTTCACAAAATCAGGACCATAGAGTACAGATACCGTTCCTTCTATTTCATTCACTGAACCAGTTTTGCTACTGATCAACCGAGGACAGAGACAAGTCTATGCATAACAGTTCTGCATAGATATAACAGGAGATTAATTGGAGCGCATTTCTTAGTTGTGTTTAGTCCTCATTATTATTCAAACTAATCTGCAGTGTTTCTGTCAAGAATAACTGTGTACATGCATGACTCCTAACGGCCTCTGATTTGGGCTCTAATCTAGCTGCCGCATGACTCCCTAATTTCCTGCGTGAGATGCACATATATTTAGGGTCGTGAACGACCAATCCTGGACAAGTATCACGTGCTCGGCCTGGCTTCCTGGCTGCTTAGTCTCAGCAAGTTGGCTAGCTGCGTTGCGAGCTGTTCTCCAGACGGTAGCAGATAGCAGAATTTCTTCAACTGGAGACAAAGAAACGAGTGGAGGAATGGTGACAGCACTTGACTCCAAAACCTGCTCAGCCCGACTTCCTGATTCACTAAGGCCTTGTTCGGTAGTCAGGGGAGCAACCCCCTAGGGGATTCAATCCACCCAGGGGTTGGGTGATCCTCACGCTGTCACCCAATCCCTATAGGGATTAAACTCCTAAATTCCCTGAACCCCTACCTCAACAAATCACATTCGGTTAACCCCTCCCAGCAGGCACATATCAATCAATCGAGTACTCAGGACGAGGAGAGGGGAGTCCGAGGAGGAGGAGAGGAGCTTACTGGGTGGGATCCTGGATCACGGCGATATCGTCGCCGCGGCCGGCAAGTTCGCTTTGGTCGCGTCGCCTGCGAGAGTCCGCCTCCGGGTCACTCGGGGTTTCGTTCCACGGGTGGGGAGACGATTATTTTTTCCCCGTCTGTTTTGCGAAGACCGGAGGGGTTTCGATCGGGGGATTGACCCACGCTGGACTTAAACGAACACGCATTAACGGACGGGCCGGGGTTACACCCCGGCGGGGGTAATCCTCGTTGATCCACGGGGGTTGGGCCGCAAACCTCGCGGGGGAGGGAGTAAACGAACAAGGCCTAAACGTTCCAAGTATCAAGCGTGCATTCCAAGCTGCTCCCCGTGTTTCGAATTTTCTGCAGCTGTATTTGTCGTCTATCCAGTTAGGTGCCAGCGAGCTTCCTCCCTCATCAATCTCCATCCGTGTGCGACGACGAGTTCATTACTCATAGTCTTTGGCAGTGACCGGCTCTTGTCGCGGTTTGACTGTCTGCTTATGCGTGCACAGTCTTCGTTTGCATGGCATGTGACGTCAAGACTGTGATGCGCATTTGCTGTTGGGGTCATGGAAAATGGTGGCGACAATGCATGTTGACTTTGATTTGATGTCCTTCTTAAATACCCGGTCTTGAGCTCCGGGGTGAAAACTCTATGTGTGATCCTAGTTGGTTATATCTGACAATGATGGTATTCTGACGTCGTCATTGTTCGAATTTGCTTAGACATAATCTTTAGGGTGAAAACCTAGGATCTGGCCTTCGGTGGTTGGATCCAGAGATGGCAACGCTGAGCAGTGTTTCTTTTCTGAAGGCGTTGCTATTGGAGAACATTTCTTGTGATGTTAAAAGATGGTTTGTGTAGATATAGTCATTGCTATAGTTTTTTTATCACTATTTTGATCGCTTCGATTTTCTATTCTTTTCCTCCGCATAGGCATAACTTTGCTCTTTGCCAATACAAAAAATGTTCGCAAGATAAAAAATGTTTACGAATTTGAGAACTTGTCCATGAAATTGAAATTTCCATGATTAAAAAAATGTCAAATTCAAAATATATTCTTGCATTAGAAGATGATCATCGAATTGAAAAAGGATTCATGAATTTGAAAATAAATAAGGAAACAAAATAAAAAATTAAAATTAAAAAAGAAAAGAAAAGGCTAAACTAGCTAAACTAAAAGAGGAAAAACGAAAGAAACACTGGAAAACGGTCTAGGAAGGTTCCGGCCCAATCTTACCTAGCAAGGCACAGAGGGGTACGCGTTACCTGACTACCCGTCGACATGTGCGAGAAATAGGATCCCGCCTCATGTCCTGGACACCCAGACAGAAATGACCCACCCAGCCACACAAGGCCGTAGCAGCCCACGATGAGGCTCACACCGAGCAAGCCCTCAAAAAAAATATCTCATTTTGACCCCTTTTTTTTAAAAAAAAAAAAAAAAAAGCTCACCTCGTTTCCCTCTCGCAACCCACCATGGATCAGCGCTGCGGCCGGTGGAGAGCTCCCTGTCGAGCCCTCCCCAAATCTCCACGGCGCCACCACCGGCTCGGGCAACGCACCCCCATGGTAGGGGCGCAGGCGGAGCACCGGCATCGCTACTGCAGTTGATCTCAACGCCTACATATAGATACAGAGAACTGCTCCATTGCGCCTTCGCTAACAAAAGCAGAGACATCTAAGAAGCAGACCAAAGCACACTTCAATCCTTGGCGTGTTTTAGTTGCAATCGTAACAGGTTTAGAGAATCCAGCTCGGAGTCAGTCAATTGTAACAGAAGGATCAAACTGGCTGACTGTGCCACTTATACTGCATCCTCTACTGCTTATTTGTAATTACATCTGTTGTTATTTTTGTTACAAGTTCCAAAGTTTGCAGGATCATCCTGGTAAGTGTCACGAGATTTGACTAAAACTGTAAAACAAAAGGTGAGCAAACTGTTACACAAGCCACACACAGATAGACAATGCTTTTAGACCGCTAGCGGTGACATGCCTGACATACTGCCAAGAAACAACCCGAGCTCAGCCAATTTTTTAGCCTGAATAACTTTTGAAGGGTAACATCCAAATGTGTACAAGTGTCTGATCATGTTCAGGACAAAGTATAAGTTAGCTTGCAACTTTTGAAGCCAGGCGAGGATAGTTTGCCGAATCATCCAACATTTCAGATAATTATGTACCACTACCAACTTCACTCAACCATTGCACACACACAAGCTTCAAGCCAAACCTCGTAAACGTAGCAAAGTTAATAAAGGGCGTCTCAAAGAACCTGTTTGTTTGTGCATCAAAGAAAAATTGTGCCCGCACAAGTCAATGAGCAGAGTCACATCTACTGTTGTGACTTGATCTTTGTGGACATATTTTACTGGCAGCAGCTTGAACAATACTGGAACATGCCAACCTTTTGAACAAACAAAATAATATGGACAAGCTGTATAAAATGGCGAGAAATGACGTTAAAGATAAACTTATCAGTAACTCTAAGATAAACTGTTGACATCTCTAAATAGCAGAGTGGGCACAGAAGGTTTGCTTTCTCTGCTATGGACATGCCCAACTCATCAGTAGCTCTAAGATTTTACTTCCCTTGCATTTTTTTTCTTTCTTCAGTGCAATTTCCACGACCGACACTATCTATACTTAGCTCTGGATCATGACTTGGTGACATCTCCAATAACCTAGCTTGGAATTCTCAAGGAAAAAACCTAGTTTGGTGACCACCCACCTGTGCACGTAGGGAAAGAATTTAACCTTTGCAACACCTCATCCTCTGGCGGACATGGCCAACAGAAATAGTTGCTGATTAGAACCCTGTCAGCTATGAGAAAGCAAGTTTCTGGTTCCCTTTTAGCCTGATCTGGTGGCCTGCAAGCCAACCAACCAAAAATCACTACTTCCAGAAGAGAAAATCTTTTAGAAGCCTGATGCAAGCCTCCCATGGGTATTTCCGAATCTGGACAGGGTCCTCTTGAAACCACCTTCACTTCCAGACTTTCATCAGAGAGATGTTTCTGCCACTTGGATGAAAAAAACAACAAATCACCACATGGATTTAGTAGCTCGACAAATTGTAATTTCCATCAGAATGGACCCTCATCTTTTCTGGTTCCTGTGAATGAATTAAGCCAGCAAAAAAATAAACTTGGGCCAGCATTATTAATGGTTATTCAGAAACAATAAGATTCTGCGTGTACAAATACAATAAATAAATAAAATTAGGAAATAGTACCTAAAATACAGCCGTAACATCTTGCATATACTTATGAATTTGCCTGCATGTCTATCAACATAAACACATCTAACATTTTTCGTCTTCCTGCATTGTTCCTTTAGTTCTGTACTGCAGTTACTCACATACAACTCCTGTAGGGAAGCTGGCAGGCCCTTTTCTGGCAATGAGAGAATTCCTGGACAAGCCTTAATCGATAATCTCTTGACGAGGAAAGAAGATGCACCTCCTTAGGCAGCGATAGGAGATCAGTGCAATAGCAAAAATCAAGAGTATGAAGAGATGTTAGGTGACAAAGTGCTTTGTCTTGTTCTTCTGTGAAGCATCTCACATTCTTTGCCTGCAGAGAATGAGGGCATGAGAAACCATTCCATATTGAGTAGGTTTGAAACATCAATGCAAATATTATTCGTTATTACCATGAAAAACACTACATGTTGGAGAGAGGGGAGGCTCTTGCAAATTGCCGTGTTAAAGAATGAAGCGTTATCGATCTCAAGCTTTTCCAGATGCAGTAAAAAGGACATATCCTGGTCCTGTCCATGTGATGAAGAAGGGCCGCAATTTATGGCCAAACTAGGGCATTCAAATATCCGCATGTGCTTGATACTGCAGAGGGACCCCGTACCGTCCAGAACAAATAACCTAGAACATTTCTCGACAATCAATGTTTCTAAAGATGAGCAAGGATGAAGAGCAACAGATGTTAGCTCTGGACTCCGTGATACCGACAAGATGGACAACGAGGTGAGATTAGAAAGCATGGAGGTTAGCAACTTGTTATCCATGTGAGTAACCAGAAGGTCTTGTAGCGATGGTGGTAGAAGGGGGCAGCTGCCACTAGATTTCTCCTTTTCTGTCATTATGGAGATGAAAAACTCAGGGCATCCTGTTATATGTAGTGTTTTGAGTGACACAAATCCAAGAAAACTTTCACTGCCCCGGAGAACCAGATCTGGGATGTCCTCTATGCACAAATACTGAAGTTGATTTAAGAGATCAGATGGGATTTGCAACAAGTCATCAGTTGTCCAGTCGTGGTTGTCAGATGTTGTGGAGCTCACATTCCCAGCAATCAGACCACCAATTGCCAAGGATGCTATTTTTGGACACTTTCTAATAGTCAAGAAATAAAGGAGGGGCAATTGCAACAGCAAGTCAGATAACTGCTTCCCAGTGATACCACATGCTTGGATGACAAGCTTCTTGAGCAATGGTGAGAAGATATTTTCACCTTGTTGGCCATACGGATATGCAGGCAGGAAAAACCTTGGGCAGTCCATAATTACCAGCATTTCTAAGGAGAGAAGTTGACAGAAAATTTCCCATGGCAGACATGCAAAATCCAGGAAGCTTGAAATTGTTAATTTCTCAAGAGCACTAAGTCTGCAGTCCGTCAAAACTAATACTAATACCTCATCCAAGGTTCTCACACTAGCACCCCCCTTGATATGCAATGCTCGCACAAGCAATCTGATGTGAGGAAATGCTCCTACTCCCTCAATAGACATTGTGAATAGAGATTTCATCTCACCAAACTGGGGTAAGTGAATAAGCTGAGGACAATTGTAGATGTTGACACGACGGAGACAGCCGAAGTGAAAGCCATTGCCACTGGAAGAAGATTGCGGTGATGCAAATAACCTTAGTTTAGGGCAATCTCTTATTACAAGTTCTTCTAGACATGGAAAAAGGACATGCTTTTCAGATTCAGCCCAATCGTCGCAGGACATAATTGGTACTTCTGTTGAAGCAGACAACTGAACCAAATGCAGTGTTTTAAGGAGTGGAAATTGCCCAAATGGCGGAAGTAACTCCCATTTTGTGCAATTCTCCAGATAGATAGATTCTAAGCTGGTGAGCGGAGAATTAGAGCTCAACCATCTTGGGGAATAAATACCTCCATAACTAGTTATATGAAGGCGCTTAAGCCCACAATGTGGATGAAGACCCTCAAGCACCTGTGCCTCAGTTACAGAACTCACATCAAACCGGTTCTTACACCATGATAGCAGCAAATCATGGATGTATATTTTGTCCCTTAATCCAGCATTCAAAGACTCCTCCCTGCTTTCCACATTCTCCAGATTGTAAATTGCAAGTGATCCTCCCAATTCTCTTAACCCGTTTAACTGTTCAATCTGAAAGTCTTTAGTCTTTCCTACTCGAAATTCCTTCAGCTCTTGGAGCAACTTTAGCCTCCCAACTCCAGCAATCTTTGCATGCAATTCACCTCAAGCAACAAAATGCCTCAGATTTACAAGATTACTCATCCCATGTGGTAAAGTAGAAAGGTGCACCCAGTATTCTACATCAAGAACCTGGAGGTGATAAAGTTGGCATATAACCTCTGGCAAGGGTGTGCCGGGAACACTGGATATTAGTTCGAGGTAGCGAAGATGGATTAACTTGCTGAAGTTACAGATTAGAGAGTCTATGCTATAACTTAGTGTGGGCAACCTCAAAACGCGAAGATACCGCACTTCTTTGAATACCTTGGAAAAAGTTTCGGAAAACTCTTTGTCATACTTTCCAAATAGCATTAAGGTACTCAAATTTTTGGTCTGCACTTTTTCACCAATGTAAGCCAGCTTTCTCTGAAAGTTATCACTGGGAGAAAAATTGCAGGCATGGGGGTTCCACTTATAAGCAGATCTTGTATTGATAGATAGGTGTCGGATAGTTGCGTGATCTGTTCCATTTCCTGAATCAAAATTGTCCATCATGTGGCATTCTTTTAAAGAAACTATATGTGCCAGGTCATGAATCAGATCATGCATAGAATAGTATGTACTTTTTTGGAAAAAGCCTCGGTCCACTAAATCATTCAGGTAATGATAACCAGTCTCCTCCATTCTCTTACTTCCAGAAGAAATAAGACCTTGTGATATCCAAATGCGAACCAAGTCCAGCCCATCAAACATGTGACCCTTGGGAAATAGTGCACAATAAGAAAAACACCTTTGGAGACGGAAAGGCAAGTGTGTGAAACTAAGTTTCAATGCTGGGATGATATCATCCGGCCCTTGCTGTAGCTTCCATTCATCACTTTGCAAAATTGACATCCAGTGGCCACCATCAAGGTCTCTTCTCAACAGGGCGCCAACACTTTTTGCAGCTAAGGGGTAGCCCTTCAACTTGTTGGCTATCCTCTTCCCGATAACTTGTAAGCTCGGATGTCCTTCATATTTCTCATCACCAAATGCACATGATTTGAACATAAGCCAAAAGTCATCATCTTTCAGGCCATCTAAATGGGTAGGATCCATAGTAGAAATCATTTTTACAACCGAGTGATTTCTTGTTGTGACCAGGATCACATTGCCATTGATCGAACATCTTAGTGGTGCTAACAGCTTGTCCCAGCGGCTTTTATCCTTGTCTTCCCACATATCATCCAAAACAAGGAGCAGGCGCTTCGACTTCAAATCCTCATCAAGGATCTCTTGCAGTTTATTCAGGTTTGTGATTCCTTGATGCTTGCTCACACCAGTTGACACGCAGTCCAGCATCTCACGAGTGAGCCTTACCTCATCAAAGTCGGCAGACACCGAGATCCATATCCGCTTGCTGAAGCAAGCTTGCACTCTTGCGTCATTGTAAACGAGCTGTGCTAGAGTAGTTTTTCCAACACCGCCATTGCCAACAATCGGAAGGACCGACAAATTAACACCACAAGCCTCAGCGCTCACCAGCGTCTCCACAATGTGCTCCTTGACGGCATCCCTCCCAAAGATCGTTGGCTCTGTAACAAAAGCTGTTGTCGGGCTGCGGCGATCCATACCAGCATCCTGACCTCCGCAGGTGACAAGAGCGTCCAGCTTCTCCATCTTGAGCGCCTCACGAACATCATCTCCAGCTTCACAAATTCGCTTCAAGATGTCATCAATCCGAGCTGTAGCGGTGGCATCCTCGTCTCCACCAACTCGGGCCCTTTTAGCACCACGGATCCTGGAGACGAACGACGAGGGGGAGGAAGTGTCAGTAGCCTCGTCTGGATGGAGCTGGCGGTGGATCTGGTGGTAGAGCATTTCGTCGAGCAGGTTGTCGGCGTCGCTGGCGAGCCCGTGGAGGCGGCGGAGGGAGCCGAGCAGGGCCTCGCTGCGCGCCCTGGGCACGCGCTCCTGGGCTGCGGAGAGGACGAGGTGGAGGCCTTTCAGGCGGGAGCGGAGCCGGTGGACGTCGCCTCCGGGGTCGGGGTTGGGGTCGGCCGCGCGCGCGGCGGCCCAGGCCGCGTCGAGGCCGTCGCTGACGAGCTTCTCCAGGACGACCTGGACCAGCCAGGATGCCGCGCCCACCATGTCCATGGGTGCAGGGCGGCGCCCGCAGCGGCGGTGGTGGACGAGAGAGGTCCGAGGTTGTAGAGATCTATGGCGATAAGGAACTCCCTCCGTCCGCGATAAGGAACTCCCTCCGTCCCATAAGAGCATCTCCAACAGCCGCGCTAAAGCGCCGCGCGCAAAAAATCTGTTAATGCGCGCGCTGCGGCTGGTTTTGCGCACCCGCCTGCGCTGGCTCCAGCAGCCGCGCTAAAATGCAGCGCGCGCGACTCGCTGGACATTTTGCATATATGGATAGTTTGAACAAAAATGAACATGTAAAATTTGACACAAACAAGTTGATGAATAAAAGTTCATGCCCACAAGTTCATCCAATCAAGTTCAAATGCAAACTAAAAGTTCAAGACATGAAAGACACATCAAGCTTCATCTTCATCTTCCTCTTCTTCGTCTTCGTCCTCATCTTCCGAAAACGACTCTTCCGTCTCCGAAGATGAACCTTCCTCCCTATCATCATCACGCACCGCATCATGTGAAGCTCCGACGGTGTTGGCAAGATCTTCAACGGCATCTTCATGGGAATGTGTGTGAGAAGCCATGGCGGCCGGAGGTGCACCCATGACGGCCGGAGGTGCACCCATGCCTCCCATGAGAGAAGCAAAACTCATGCCTCCCATGGCGGCCGTAGCGTCGGAGGGTGCTCCAAAGCCACCCATGCCTCCCATGGCGGCCATAGCGTCGGAGGGTGCTCCAAAGCCACCCATGCCTCCCATGGCGACCGGAAGTGCACCCATGCCTCCCATGCCTCCAAAGCCACCAATGCCTCCCATGGCGCCGAGGCCACCCATGCCTCCCATGGAGCCGAGGCCACCGCCTCCCATGGCGCCGAAGCCACCCATGCCTCCCATGGCGCCAAGGCCATCGCTACCCATTGCACGAACCAAGGCTCTTTTTCGGATCAAGACTTCTTGTTGGGCAAGATTGACATACTCCTTTTGCGCCGCATTGAGGTTAGATGTGTCCATGAAGAACAAGTGCTTCTCCCATTCCAACAACTTAGCTCGCTCCTCGTTGCTCACTTTCCTCTCCTCCAAAGTCACCTTTCTCTTCTCGGCCGCCACCCTTCTCTCCTCGGCCGCCAACCTCCTCTCCTCGGCCACGGCATCTTGGTTCCTTGCCATTTTCCTCACCTCATTCGCTTCGACCCTTGCCTTCACAATAGCTTCCATAGCATTTTTGAGCTCATCATCTCCTTTCTTCTTCTTCTTTTCGGTGGTGTCTTTCTTGCACCCATCCGGTCGTTTTGGCTTCGAGTATGAAACCGAGTTGGGTGTGGGGCTTCTCTTGCCGTCATCACTTGATGCATCATCCTCCTCCTCATCATCATTCATCTCAATTGCTCGCTTCCGTTTGTTGCTCAAATGCAAATCCTCCAAACCATCACGCTTCTTCCATTTCTCATCATCCTTTAACACTTCATAGCAATGAGGCAAGGTAAAGATCCTGCCTTTCTTGATCTTCCCCTTCTTGGTTGTCCTTGTCTCATTTTTGAACAAGTTTTGTGCAATGTTGTACTACAAGAAAAACAAAACAAGTTAGCACTTCAGTCACCAAAAACAAGTATGATGAACATATATGAGATGCCACTTACTCGATCATCCTCATTTGTGCCACTTGGGTTAATCTTGTCCACCGACTTTTGCGCGGCAGCCCACTTTTGACAATCCGAGTTGATTGTCGACCATCGGGACCGAAGTGATCTCTCGGAGCGGTAAATTCCACTCTTGTTGTGAGCATTAAAGTGTTCTGTCATTCGCCCCCAATACGCGTCTCTACTTTGATCACCTCCAATGGATGGATCCTTCGACACATGCAAATAAGTGTAGCATAGTAACTTGTCATCGATGGTGGAGTAATTGCCCGCTCTTACTCTCGGCGCCTCGACAATTCCCTCACCCTCCTCGTCCACCTCAAACTCATGGTCTTCGAAATGGATGTCATTGGTTTGAGACCAATGCGAATTGTTGGACCCACCACCCATAGTGGACATGTATGCATCATCGTTGAGACTACAATTTTTTTGAACAATGCAAATAAGCTATCTATATGTAAAATGATGATGCATTGAACAAATAAGAAGAAAAAAATACTTGGAAATTTTTTCACCTTGGGGGCATTTCGTCGAACACGTGGTGCGCGTCGGCGGCCGGCTCAGCGAGTGAGCTCGCCGGCGCTTCGGTAGCCGCCGCGGCCGTCGAACGCCCTGCAAGCCTTTTCCCCCTCGCCATGCCGGAGCCGTCCGCCGCCTTGTTCTTCTTCGCGGATGTTTTGCCCTTCTTCGCCCGCGCCGCATTGGGTACCTTCTTCGACGGTGCGGCGGCGGCACGGGATGGCGCCGGCGCGACGCCACCCGGCGCCGGCGCCGTAGTCATCCGCGGCGGCAAGAAGAGGCTACGCGCGAGGCCGACGCTCGGCGGAGCTCCGGCGGTGGCGACGCCAGCGCTCGCCGCGCTAGGGTTTCCGGCGGCGGCGGCGGGGTCGCGGATGTACAGCGGGGTGAGCGGGGCACCGGTGTGCGTGTCCATGGCGGGGGGCAGGGCGCCGGCGCCGGCGCGCGCGGGGCGTAGGACGAGGAGAGGGAGAGAGTGCGGGCGCGAGCGCTCGAGTGTGCCGCGCGCTGTACCTGGCGCTCCAAATACACCGCGCGGATAAGTGTTTTTGACTGCGCGCCCAACCCGTTATCGCGCGCGCGCCGTTTTTGCGCGCCCGCTGGAGCGAGCCGCCGCGTTGCGCGCGCGCTAAAAAGGCCTATTTTGCGACGCGGCGCTAGTTTAGCGCGGCTGTTGGAGATGCTCTAATAGAAGAACGTTAATAAATGGAGCACTCTCATCTTTAAGATTTTGTTTACTTTATAGGACTGCAATTCATATACTCACTTCGTTCGAAAATACTTCGTCGGAAAAATGGATGTATTTAAACGCCTTTTAATTTTGAATACATTTATTTTTATTTATTTCTCTGACAAATATTTCTAGAAGGAAGGAGTAGAATTTATTTGTATGCCATTTGGTAGGATATTTTTTAGCCACTCCAAAGCGTATATGAAGAAATTCTATGTTTCCATGTATACAATCACACGCGCTTGCAATCGTCTACAGTGGTATTTACAAATGACATGACACAGGATTCAAGTGCTTTTTCTATGCATGGGTTTTAAAAATCCTAAAATTCAAAGGTGAGGGGTCACTGGAAAAAGAATTAAACAGGCGCCAACTCAAAGGATGACATGAACCAGTTTCGGTTAGCGGTCATAGAGGAGTTTCATACACGCGTAACTTCAATCAAGAACATGGTGATGTGTCATTTCCTCCCATGGAACGGTTGTGCATTACACCCATGTTAATTAAATAAAAAATAATAGAAAAATAGTAGGCTTATTTGTTTCGCTCCAACATCTCACAGCCATTGAACATAGCTAATTACTGCAATTCCACTAAGGTCTTCTGCTGCATGCTTTCATTTTAACATATAGCCTGCTGACTTGCTACTGCTTGGTACTTGAGGAAGGAAGACACTTTGCCATGGGCCGTATATATACACCGCATGCCAAGATCATCCAATGCTCATGTGTGGTCATGACTATGTTATTCCACCTTGCATGCAATTCGTTCGTGTTATACATAGTTTCTTTTCCTTTTTCAAGAATGCATGCACGAAATGTGTTGCTTTTACTATAAAATAATTTAATGACTTGCTGTATCTGGTCCTGATCAACATCTAGGAAGAAAAGTTCCCTTCTATTTTTGCCAAACAGACAAGCAAGACAGGGTTATCACCGTCATCGAGGTGTTGGATATTTTCAAAATAAATAAAGTTATTGTATTTTGGAATATATTTGTGTCTCGTGTAAATAGGATAAAGAGAGAGAAAGAAAATATGCTTTGCCTAATTATCTTGGGCTAATCCAGGGTATGGCCGTGGGTGCATTATTTAAGCAAGCAAGCACACACTTGCACGTCTCAGCAATGAATTGATGTCCCGGTCGGCCACTAGCATGAACGGATGATTTTTTCTTTTGCTGGGATGGCAACTTTTGTTTCGGCCGATGAGAATTTTGCTTCAACCAGCCATTGTTTTTGCTGGAAGCATCAAGCATTTTTGCTGGAACTAGCGATTTCCATAGATGGAGTATAGAAGCATTTTTTTTCCTTTTTGCAGGGATCGCAATTTTGGTGCGGCCGGCGAGAAATCTGCTTCCACCATCCATCTTTTTTGTTGGAAGCATCAAGATTTTTGACGGGACCATATATAGTGGTTTCCGTGAGTTACTTCGTCACGTCCATCAACGTTACAACCGGGGGCGCCACCGGCGGGGGTGCCGTCACCGGCGAGCAACGGTGCCACAACCGGCGACGGCTATCCACGACCTCAAAGATCGATGAGGAAGTGTGGGAGAGCTGCTACCCACGTGCAACGGAGCTGCAACCAGCAGTTCAAAAGGGCGACCGGCAACCGGCGGCGAGCGACAACGGCGAGGCAAGTCGACGGGAGGCGACCGGCAAGGAAAGGTTGTCTGGGAGGTGGGCGAAGCTATGTGGTGATGAGAGGAAGAAGATAGAGAGAGAAGGACGCACGTGGGTACAATCCGGTCAGACACACCCGATGATGAAAGGTTGTATGGGGCACAATCCGGTCAGACACACTCTTGTGTCGTCGCAGCCATCTTCCACAGGTCCGTCTTCAGAATATATTGAGTCTTCTACCTTGTGTAGGCCACTCCGCCATCGACGTCACCATGACGCCAGACAGCTACCTCCTCCTGCGCGAGTCCATCTCCGCGCATCGGGCGACACGCCTCCACAGCGCCATGCCGCTGATCTTCGCCGCCATCAATGGGTGAGATGAAGTACCGCTCCACCACGGCATGTACTGATACAGAGCGCTAGACAGAATAGCTCAAAGGAGGGGGATGAAGTGTTTTGTGGATAAGGATCAAACGGCTCCAGCTGAACGGAACCGGACGGATAAGGTGCGGCGAGCTGAAATTTGAGCCTGCGCGTCGGCGCCTTATCACTGGCCTAATAGAAAATGGAGTTGCTGGCCTCCATATACTGAGCCACTGACTCTTGGTAAATGAAAGATGACCTATTTGGGTTAATTATTTATGAAGGCCTCTTTATTTAAATTATTTTTATATGAAAGTAGAGGATCAGAAAACTTAGGATTTTTTCTATTCCTTTATCGATCGTTTGATTTTTAGGAAATCCTATATGAGAATTTCCCTGAAGATTATTTTGCACTACATTCGTGGAAAGTTTAGCATCCACTTTAACGCAATACTTTGCTTTTGCTTTTCGTAGGAAACAATGAAACAAACCAAAATACTACTATGATTTGGATAAGCAGTACTCACTCCGTCCGGAATTAATTGTTACATAAATAAATAAAAATAAATGTATCTAGAACTAAAATATGTCTATGTACATCCATTTATCCGACAAGTATTTTCAGACAGAAGGAGTACATTTTGTATTTTCAGATGGAAGGAGTACATCTGTATTTTCAAACGGAGGGAGTACATCTGTATTTTCAGAGGGAAGGAGTACATTCTAAACCCACGCATATATGTAGAGCGAATATCTGGGACTCCCCACTCCAGAGGGAGAATGAAAGATTCTCTGTTCCAACCGATAATGGAAAGATTTATCGAAATATGCACGGATAGATCGAAGAGGTTCATGTCTCACACGTAGCTAAAGAGGCTCTAGTAAAGTCGGTGCTTCCCAAGGATTCTGTGATAAATATGAAAAACTCATTCGGGAGTTCTGGTGGGGAGAGGATAATGGACACAGGAAAGTGCACTGGATGTCTTCGGAACAAATGACCAAACCTAAGAGGGGGGGGGGGGGGGGGGCATTGGCTTTAGGGATATGAAGCTGTTCAACATGCATATGATGGCTTTTTACCTGCAATGCTCAACCAGCCCCTAGTGAGACAAGTATGCAAAGTGCCTAAAAACGGTGCGAGCAATCAAACGCATCCTAAGTAATGCATTCACAAGATTGTTTCATGGAGCTACCACTATAAACTTGGTTTCCACCCTTTTTGAAGAACATCATATCTAGAGATGAGAATTCAGTGACCTCTGGTGTGCCATGGATTTTATCCAAAAATCATTATGTGTAGAGTTGAGCTCATTTCGGCATTTGCAAATGGAATTGTTTCATGTTTACCCTACATATTGCAGTATATGGAGTTACTTCTCCAGTTGGACTACAATCAGGTTTTTCATCATCATATACCTTAGAAATACTGCTTTCTATCAATGTTTTTGCCCTATTATAACTGCATTATCTTTTAGCAATGTTATCTATTGGCTTCACCGCATATGCAAGGAAACACTGAAGGGGTATTGTATCATGAAGCAACTGCATCCAAAATACATATACTGGACACCATTTTCCTTGCTAGAGAAGATACTGAAGGAAATATTATCGGAGGCGTGTGTAGACAGCATTTGTGTACATTTGAATGGAAGGGTATTTGAGAATGGTGTCCAGTATAGGCATTTGCTAGAAAAGAATATTAGAGGAAATATTGATGTGTCTATTATCTATACTGTACATTTGACTCGAGATTATTTTTGCCCTCTAATTGACTCATTTTGTTATACTAATACTTTTGTTGTTTAGCAGGTTTCCAAAATCGCAGCAGTTTATATGTGAGGTGGTTCCTGTACATTTGGCTGAAGATTATTTGAGAATAGATACAAATTCATAGTGTCGATGGATGTCATTATCCTTTTAAAGTTAGAAATACTTATACTTGCTTTTAGTGCTAGCATTTGTAAAAATAAACCTAAAGCCATGTGCTTTTAGTTTTAGTAGGAAGATTTTACATGTATAAAACCAAAATTTTGATGTGGCTCAAATTTTTATTGCAGTTCATCTGTATTTGGGTTTTGTACCAATGAAAGAATGAGAGCTTAACCAGCCCATGAACCAAATGAGTGTCCATTGAGCCTCACAAGTCACAACAAATGGTCTGACAAACGGCGCAGCGAAAAGCGTGCATATGTATCTAGTATCTACTATATATATCCTGCCAATTGTGTGTTTTAATGATGGCATTTTCTCCTACTCCAAAATCCTATAAATCAACAGAAAATTGGGCCATGGTATAATTTTTTATATTATGGCAGATATATATTTGGTCCATGGAAAGTATATACATGAACCATGGGACAAATTTTAGATTTGGACCATGGAAAATTTCGAAATTGTAGTTCATGGCAACCAAAAGAAATGTAGAGCATCTACAGTCAGGTGTCTCAGACCGATCTCAAATGCGCGGGCGGGCCACCCAGTCACTGCCGGTCAAAAAACCAGACCCACCCGGTTGTCTCAAACCGGCCTCAAACACCCGGACTGTTTGGTGCCCCTCATATTCAGCCCGAATGTAGAGCGGATATGGGGCGGCCCGGGCACGCTCGGGCGCATCCGCCACGTCAATCTGGCCCACCGCCGCCCCACTCCATCCCCACAAAACCCCCAATCCGGAACCCTAGCTCACTTCACTCTCTGCTCTCGCTCCGTCTCTTCTTCTTCCCTCCTCTAATTTCGCCCCTCGTTCGATCCAATCCAGCGCCCCCGGCGAGCATGCCGAGCACCGGCGGCTGCTCCAACTCCAACCTCGATGTCGGCAAGGAGCTGGCCCTTCGAATTGCGCTGAAGCGGTCGAAGGTGGACATAGGGGCAGTTTTGGATCTGCCCCGTCGTCGGTTCCCCGTCGGCTTAGCACGGATGCTAGAACTGGCCCCTCCCGCGCAGCTCCGCGAGGGCTACGCAGTCCACGTCGGCCCTCCATCGTCCACCTCCCCCTTTAGCCGCTACACCTCAAGGGTAGCGGCTGGTGCTAGTGTCCACTCCGTCGGCCCCGTGAACGCGTACGCCGGATTCGTAGGTGCCCGCCGCGAGATTCATCGAGCAAGGGAGAGGGACATGGTGGAGCAATCCATTCACCACCGCCTGGGGTTGTAGGCGGTGCCCCGCAAGGAGGAGTGTCTCCTTGCTTGAGTCTACCGCCGTTCGCTTACGAAGACGAAGACGGACGCTCGCCGGCTCTGGAGGAAAAACGCCAAGGCACTCCGACTAGCCATTGAGCAGTCGGAGCGCGAGGCGGCGGAGGCAGCGGCAGAGACGGCTCGGGTGGCCAAGATCAAGCTGCAGCAGGATCAGGCTGTCCGGTGAATGAAGGGGCTCATCGTCATCTCCGATTCCTCCTCGAACAATGACGATAACCACGGCTCTGACTTCGACGACTCTGACGTTCCAACACCTGTTGCGGACACCTACAATTGCACCGGCGGACGGAAGGGCAAAGGGCCAGTGAGGAAGTGGTGAAGATGCTCCTCCTCTGTTTGCTATTATTGTTTTTAGTTGTTTTAGTTTAGAACATGTCTGGTGATGAACTGTGGTGATCTCTGAGATGATGTAAAGTGGAGTTGGGTGTCCCTTTGCAGTGGATTTTGGCGTCGGTTTGCTGCCGATTTCTATGTTTATTGTTTGATCTACGTAGACTAGTTCATGTTGCATGTGTAGTATAAATATATGGTGCTAGATAGGGCGAGAATATGGGGTTTGACCGGTCACTGCCTGTGGACGTGTCCAAACACATCTGCAGATGTATAGTGCGCCGGATTTGGTAAGCATGGCCGTAGATGCTCTTAATGGTGTGTTCCACCGACTGATCGGTCGTCTCCCTCCCGCCACAGCTTGCATAAAACTTGGCAATCAGTTTCAAATCCCCCCTGTTGTTGATCACTGATCCGCACGTCTCCTCACTGCTGCGACGTTAACGTTGGGAATATAATAACAGTACACTCTGTACTCGTGGGATCGATCACACGATCGATGCACCGCACCGCACCGGCCGGGGAACCGCCGAGTCGTTGCGCCATGAGAGCATCTCCAACAGACGACCCAAACGACGCGCGCGTGGTAAACCCAGCTTTTAGCGCGCGCGGGGCGGTTTGCCGCGCTCCAACGGTCGCGGGAAACAAGCGCGCGCGAGAACCGTTTGCGCGCGCGCGAAAAGGCGTCAGCTCGTGCGCAAGATTTGGCGCGTCGCTTCGCGCTTGCCTATAAAAGTACTGCGCGCGCCACGCGCCTTCTCCACACATATCTCTTCCCCTCTTCCTCTCCCTCTCTGCCACGCGCCGCTCCAGCGCCCCGCCACCGACGCGCCGCCATGCCGCCGCGCCGCCGAGGAGCATCCGGCTACCGCGGCGTCCGCCTGCGGCCCAACGACAGTTACACCGCGGAGATACGCTCCGGCGAACTCCGGCTCGGCCTCGGCACGTACGGGACGACGCGACAGGCCGCCCGCGCGTACGACGCGGCGGCGTGGCGCCTAGGCCGGCCGCGCGGCCAGATGAACTTCCAAGATGTGTACACGCTCGAGCAAGCGCTCAACCTCGCCCCTCTGCCTCGTCTGAACACGGCGGAAGACCGTGCGGAGCACGCCGAGCGGCAACGCCGCCTCCTCGTCGCCCAGGAGGACGAGCGGGTCATGGCGGACTGGCGCCAGCGCCACCCGAAGGACGTCGCCTATGAGCAGGCCTACTAGGCAAGGCGCCGCGAGGAGGACACGCGAATGCGCTGCGCGACGCGGTTGGACAGGCGTCGGCGGAAGGCGTTGGCGAATCCGCAGTCCGACCTCGTTGCAGCAGGTGGGCGGTCGTTCTTCACGCCGAATGATGAGCGGTGGCTGGACATCTGGCTAACTACCTCGGACGACACCGCCGAGGATGATAGTGGTGATGATGATAGCGACTTAGAGTAGTTTTTTTTATTAATGCAATCTATGTTTATCGTTTGTCGTTTTTATTTTATGCAATCTATGTTTCGGATGTAAAATACCTTTGTATCGTTAATCTATGCAATCTATCTAGTTTTTTTAAAATTTCTGCTTTCAAAAATGCCTACATTTCTAGTCGCGCGCTGCATTTTAGCGCGCTGCTGGAGCGACGCGCGCGCTGCATTTTAACGCGGCTGCTGGAGCGAACGCAGCGCGCCGCGCCAAACCAAACGATGGACGCGTGCTAAAGCTGTTTTTTGCGCACGCAGCATTCAGCATCTGTTGAAGATGCTCTAATGGCAGCACACAACGAAAGCAACGCAGCACGAGGGTGAAGGTCCATGCAATGCACGCTCCTAGCTCCTGCATGACGCGAAGCTCGTCAATGGCTTGGCGCGACTGATGCATGGATAGAGACACGCCTTCCTGCCAAACATAGAGAGGTCTAGTCAAACCATCTGACTGGTGGACAGAGAAAGGTGTACTCGTACGTACTTACTACCCAGCTTGGCAGCATACAGAGAGTATGAACACTACCCTGCCGTGTGCGTGTAGGTTGTGGTTGCTGTCTTGCCGACACTAGAGACAGACGGAGGGACCCTCCTTCAATTCCTCGTTGAGTAATTGCTGGTGTGTGTGTGTGGTTCGGCACTTCGGCACCTGCCAAGCGATGAAGCGAACGTGCGTTTTCGAGTCTTCGAGTTCGGCATCTGCAATGTGACACGTCCAACTGACACTGACGCCGACACCTCCTCCAGCTAGTTCATCTTATCTTAACCCACGCATGCATGTGATGGAAACATATCACCAGTTAGAGTATCTCCAATACATGATTTAAATTTTTTACATCTCCAAAAACTGCATTTTACATCTCTAAAAAAGAGGCAACTCCAATAGATGATGTATATCAGAGATGTAAAAGAGTAACTCCAATAAATGATGCAAAGTGGAGATGTAAAACCGGCCGTGCGGCTATGTACAACTAGTCGACATGAGCGCCGGTGGCCGAGCACCGATAGACGGGAGGAGCGCCGGTGGACCGAGCGGCGATGGCAGGTGCGCCGGCGGCCGAGCGGCGAGAGCCGGGAGGTCGAATGCGGACCGGGGGGGGGGGGGGGGGGGGGGAGCTCGAATGGCCGCCAGAGCGACTGTGAATCAAGCGGCGGATTGGTCATGGTGCGCGACGGGATGACAACCCTGCGCCGCGAGAATGTCGAGTGTGGCGGCGTAGAGGCGGGTGTGTGGCTAGAATCCGACGGCGGCGGGCGGGCGGGGGGAGCTCAAATCATGCGGCGGCTATTCGGCGCAGAGAAGCGGCCAATTCGGCCGATTTGGAGGCGGACGGCAGCAGAGCAGCGGCAGAACTAGTGGAGGGGGCGGTGGAGCGGACGGATACGGCAGTGGGGCGGCGGTGGCGGGGTGGTACGGTGGGCGAGTGGTGTGGCGGGACGTACTCAAATCAGTGGCTTCTCGGCGGCTACGCCGACGCGGCGGGGAGGGTCAGACCAGCGGTGGATGCGATGAAGGAGGCGGCGGATGCGACGAAGGAGGCGGCTTGGTCGTCGGAGTCCGCCATGACCTGGGCGATGATCGACTGCCGGCGGACGGGCGGAAGGAAAATAAAAGCGGTAGGGCAGTTAGCGTGGAGCCGATAGTTTTACATGATTACATCTCTCAAGATGGAGAATTTGCATCTCCTGGTGTTGTATTTTACATTTTCTAAAGATGAAGATGTATTTATTTATTTTTGCACCCACATCTTCTGTTGAAGAAGAGTTTTTGGATCTTGGAGATGCAAAAATTAGTCGTTATTTTTGTATCTGATGCTCTTAGTTGGCAACCAGTGCACGCACGCAAGATATTGGCCATGTCATGGCACTGTGGAGATAACATAGAAAAAGGAAGAAGAGAAGTTCAGGGTCCTCAAGCAAACATTGCAACATTCATGGTCCGATCGAACACGCATGCATCGATCTGATTCTGATCTCCACGTCAGCGGAGTTCTAGAAGGTACGGTACTTCCTGAGACTACTCATAATGGGAGTAATATAGGTAGTAACATCACACATATCTAGATAAAATGGATGATATGGCAAAGCAATAAATGAAGAAAAAGAGGCATGTGGTAACATAGCTAGTTACTACTAGTATGAGTAACATCACACATATCAAGGCAAAATGAGTCTATGGTCTAATAAATGAAGTGTTGCATGTTACCACACCTATGTTACTCCCCACTATAGATGTAGTAACATAGAGTAGTAACATGGGCATGTTACTACTCCATACTACCCATTGTGGCTAGTCCGAATCATACAAGGAGAGCATGTAATAGCTATCTATAGCAGGTCCCATGTCCTAAAAACTCAGAACGTATCACTTATTCCAAGGAAAAAGGTATATTTTAGAAAGAAAAAAATAAGTTAGCAGAACCCCTAATACTTAATCTTGAAAACTTGTTTTGCCAATTTATCCAAACGTCTGCCAAAACAACAGAAATAAATTCGACACATTTCAAAGCAGATATAAACTATTCAAATGCGCAATGCCATAATACCCAAGCATCTATTCCAGACAAGGTTTTTGCTCCAAGAATCAGCCACTTGTATGAAAATGATGTTTGGGTAAATTTGCATGTGGCACGTGGTATTAATTTGGTACCTGGTGGTGTAGAAAGGCCTTGTGGATTCAGTGTTTCGTTTCAAATTTTTTGAACTAGCGTCATATTTCTTTTGGTGGGTTTAGTATTTTTGATTGCATGAGTCCCATGATCTGTTTTGATGGTGTGAATGCGTGGGTTGGTCAGCTCCTATTTGCGTGGTTGATATGACTACGTACCTGCATGCAACACCGATGCATGTTCTGGAGGCTGCTTCATGTTGCATGGCCACGCGTGCTGCTGCGTGTAGTGTTCAGGCCTGATGCCGCTTAAGTTTGGGTTAGTCGATTGGTCTTCCGCCGAGTATGTGAGAGAGCGC